>CAUHTR010008059.1:0-68879 GCA_959609185.1 Schmidtea polychroa
AACGCCCTAAAATCTATACTTTTATCGAATAAAAAATTTTATGAAAATAGTAAAACTGCTCTGAGAGGACAGTGGTATTTTTTTTTCCCACTGTCCTCTCAACAGTTTTTTTTGATCCGGATCATTTTTTTTTATTTCAACCTCTTTCGTTTATCAAATCTCTTCCAATATACAAGCTGGCCAGGCCCATAATCAGAATCAATCCGATAATAGCAGCACACCTTATTATTCGCTTTCATCGGCGTTTTAAGTGTGCTGCTCGAAAGTACAAATGAATTCGAAAGTGAATCCGAAAGAGGTCCGAAAACAACTGAGAAATAAATGTGCACATTATAGAATCGATCCGGGGGTGTTCGAAAGACTGGTGGCGATAATTGCCGGTTCGCCACCATCACCCGTTTCAATATTTTTTTTTTCATATTTATGTTTAAAAAATAATTAATTAATAAAATAAATAAAATATACAAGATTTATTTCCTAAGATACCCACACTATATATTTTTTCCCCACTGTCCTCTCAACAGTTTTTTTTGATCCGGATCATTTTTTTTTATTTAAACCTCTTTCGTTTATCAAATCTCTTCCAATATACAAGCTGGCCAGGCCCATAATCAGAATCAATCCGATAATAGCAGCACACCTTATTATTCGCTTTCATCGGCGTTTTAAGTGTGCTGCTCGAAAGTACAAATGAATTCGAAAGTGAATCCGAAAGAGGTCCGAAAACAACTGAGAAATAAATGTGCACATTATAGAATCGATCCGGGGGTGTTCGAAAGACTGGTGGCGATAATTGCCGGTTCGCCACCATCACCCGTTTCAATATTTTTTTTTCATATTTATGTTTAAAAAATAATTAATTAATAAAATAAATAAAATATACAAGATTTATTTCCTAAGATACCCACACTATATATTTTTTTAATATTTATTTTCAAAAATTATTTTCAATATTATTTTCAAATTTTTAATATTATTTTATGTTGAAAAAAAAACTAACCTCAGAAGTGATTTGAACCACTATCCATTTGAACCACAATGCCAGTCTATTCCCACTGCGCTATCGGAGTTCGGATTTTTGTCATTTTTTAAATTTTTATTATAAAAATCTAAAAATTATACTATCACATTATGAAAATAAAATAGAAAAATAAATAAAAAATGAAAACAGAGTATCCAATAAAAAAATTTTTCTAAAAAATGAATTGTAATATTTGCAATAAAGTTTTTAAAAATAAAACTGGATTAATTTCTCACTATAAATCGAAAGCTCACTTACTAAAAGAAAATAATCTTAATGATACAAACTCAAAAGTTTGTACTAAATGTAAAGGAAGATTTCTTCATTCTGGATATAATAAACATTTTGAAACTTGTATCGGGAGACTTAGAGAAATATTTACATGTCCTAATTGTAACTTTTCAGCAAAACTAAATTTCTATTATTTAGAACATATAAAAGAATGTAAAAATAAAAAACAAAATTCTGACGTTGAAGAATGCCATTCAGAAGGAGAACCCGATCATGTTGAAAAAGAAAAATATAACTGGGATAAATTTAATCACATAGATGAATTTCAATCAGAAATCAGTGGACCTGCTACTCCTGGAGAATATATAAAGAGAAATAAAAAAAATATTAAAAATTCTTTCACTAGAGCTTTAGAAGATTATAAACCAACAAGGTATAATGTTATAAAATATAAAATTACAATCAAAGCAAAATATTGGAGAGGTGTGGAAGAAAACACAACTCCTTTAGATGTTGAAATCGCAATACCCTTTAAATATTTATTTTCAACTAGAGGATTTGATAAAACCATCAAAGAAATAATTCAAGCAGTAGAAGCAAAACAAGAGGATGTAGAAAATGAATTAAGAGAATCAAACTTAGTATTTCGCTCTTTCCAATCTTTAGTGATTGATTATTGGAGGGGATTACCTCCAAATCCTAAATCTTATATTCAAACACCCTTTAAATCTAGGGCTGTTATAAATGTACAGAATGGTGATAACAAATGTTTCATGTGGTCAATACTTGCATATTTACATCCTCAAGCTGAAAACCCCCAAAGAGTTCAACAATACAAACAATATGAAAATGAATTAATATTTCCCAAGGGATTCACGCACCCAATGAAACTAGAAGACATTCCAGAATTTGAAAAACTAAATAATCTTAAACTTAATATTTATGAACATGTTAAAGGATGGGGATATGGAAGGAAAGATATTATTCCAATTTATATTTCTGATTATGAAGTTAGAGATAGTGGAGATAGGGAGATATATCTTTTAATCTTGGAAGAAGAAAATAATCAACATTATATTTTAATAAAAAACTTTCAAGCTTTTACATCTCCAGAGAATCCAACTTGTGGAGGAGGAACATGTAAAAGATGTCTTCATTATTCAACAACTAAAAACTCTATGATTAAACATACAAGAATTTGTGAAAAAGATGATCCAGAATATTCATTTAGAGGAACTTCTTCAGAAGAGGTTCTAGATCATTTTACTAAAAGTATAAATAGCTTAGAACACGAAATATTTAAAGTATTAAAAACAAGCTATCCTCAAAATATTTCAGAACAACAACAGGAAGAATATGAAAACGCTTCAAATTGTTGGATGTGTAAACAACCCTTTGAGGAACTCTCTCTCTCTGAAAGTCATTCTGATATTAGATCTCTAACTATTGACCAAATAGAACAAGATTATTTCATGAAGGACAAGATAATGCAAAAGTTATAGATCACGATCATTTAAAAAAGGAAAATAATTATCGAGGAGCAGCTCATAGAAATTGCAATCTTAATTGTCATACTCCCAAATTTGTACCTGTTATATTTCATAATCTTTTTGGTTATGACATACATCTATTTATTAAACATTTAGCAGCAAATGCTAAAAACTCTTTCAAAGTTATAGGACTTACAAAGGAAAAATATAAATCAGTTGAATATGGAAAATTAAAATTTATAGACTCGTTAAACTTTCTCCAAATGTCTCTAGATGCAGTAGCAAAAACAATGAAACCAGAAAATTTTAAAATCACTCGAGAATTCTTGGAAAAAAATAATATTCCTCCAGAAGAATATCCTACATGCTTAGCAAAAGGAATATATCCTTATGATCATATGAATTCATTTGAAAAATATAATGAAACAAGTCTTCCTAACCAAGAAACATTCTTTTCACAACTTCAACAATATCATATTACAGATAAAGAATATTCTCGAGCAAATAAAATGTGGGAATTATTTGACTGTAAAACTTTAGGAGAATATACTGACATGTACCTATCCTTGGATGTTTATATTCTAGCAGATTGCTTTGAAGAATTTACAAACTCTTTTGTTCTTAAACCCTACAATTATATAACAGCACCCTCTTTAGCCTGGGATACTTTATTATATACCATTTGGACTTCAGATCTTCCAGAGCGTGATAAAGTTATAGATCTTTTAACCGACCTCGATATGTTTAATTTAATTAAAACTAATATTAGAGGAGGACTCTCTTCAGTAATGGGTAATCGAGAAATAAAAGCTAGAAATGCAATAACTACTAGTAGAATACTTTCTAAACATCCTGAGGCACATATACAACTTAATAGTGAGGAACTAAAAGAAGTATTAGAAGGAATGAAAAATCCTCTATTTATACTTTATATAGATGCAACAGCTTTATATTCAGGAATTATGACTCAATATTTACCAATGGGTGATTTCATTGAGATGGAACCCCCAACAACCCTTTCAGATGATCTTATAAAAGAAATACTTTCAACCCCGAAAGATTCTCCAATAGGATACTTTGTAGAATGTGACCTTGACTATCCTGATGATATAAAATCAGGAACAAGATATTTCCCTTTAGCTCCTATAAGAACAATGATTGATATCAACGAACTTTCACTCTGGCAAATGTTACAAGGTAAACCTCCAACAATCAAACTTCTCGGTGATCAAACAAATAGAAGGTTTTATCTCTCCCATTATCGCTTACTACAGTTTTATCTTTCACAAGGAATGATATTAAAAAAAGTTCATACTGTTATAAGATTTAAACAAGCTCCATTCATGAAAGCTTTCATCGAGGAGAACATTCGTTGTCGAAACATTGCTAAAAGAGAAGGTAATCTTTTTAAAGACAATAATTATAAACTTTTAAACAATTCAGTCTTTGGGAAGACTGTAAGGAGTTAGTAAATCTCTATATAAAATTATTATGGTTAAATGGTAGAAGTGAGATCAGTTAGTAGAAATAATTATTTCTGTTAAATTTGTATATTTAAATTCTATATTAAATTATATCATATTATATTAAATTATATTAAATTAAATCAATTAAATGTATGACCAGTAATTACATTAATATTAATAATTATCACGCCTCGGTGTTTAAATATTCTAGTAAACGGCTCAATTTTTGAAGTTGTTATAAAAATAAATGCTTGAAGAAGACTTGAATTTAATTGCGTCTAACATGGCGACCACGACCACGGATTTATTGATAAGCAGACTTTTACCTGAGAAATTTCACAAAGGCGATGATTTAGAAAATTTTATCAAGGATTGTCAAAGGTTTTTTGGCGCGACAAAAACAACAATTAGGATGCAAGTAATATTAACTACAACATTACTTGACAGATCGCTAATGGAAGATTATGAAGCAGCCGAAGGAAAAACTATGGAAGAGAAACTTCGATATGCATTTTCAAAACCGACATCATTAATGGATGATCTAAAAGAAGCTTTGAGTTATGAACAAGGATCAGATTCAGCCGAAACTTTTATAGAGAAAATTAAAAAGATGACAAAGAAATTAATAGCGCACAAATGGGATGAAGAAGAAATAGAAAAATGCCTGCTTACAAACTGTGTAAGAGATCGAGAAGTTAAAAAAGAGATCGAGATGAAAGATTTGAAAACATCAGAAGAAATAAAAGCGACAATAAAGAAATTAGAAAAGGTAAACAAAATTATGGGCCATATTAATCTTGTGAAGACTTCACCGGTTGTTCAAAACTACAGAAGCTACAGAGATGTTGCTCAAAGAGGAATGGTAAACGGAAATAATAATTTCAAGCAGCGAAACGTCAGTAACCGACAATTGGAATGCTGGACATGCAAGAAAACTGGTCATGTGAGTCGAGAATGCCAAATGAAAAAGAAAATGACGTGTTTTGCATGCGGAGTTGAAGGCCACGTACGGCGAGAATGTTCAACGATTCAATGCCAGAGATGTCACTTACGTGGACATAAGGAGATTGACTGCTATACAAATTTGGAAAGAAGGAAGTTTCAAACTAATTCAAACATGAGAAACAATAATTATTATGCCCATCGAACCACAAGCTATCAACAAAAGATCAACAATCCAGGAAGAACAATTGCAGCAATTGAACCTAATGATGAGACGATGCCACTTGAGTATTCAGATGATGCAGAAGACAAATATGAGGATATTCAGCACCCAAAAGTACATGCTTCGACACGGGAGGCAATGATCGGAGCAATATACTAGGTAATTTTGATATTGATGTAAATATTGGTCATAATAATTTTAATAATGTAAATAATCCTTATATATATAATAATGTAGAACCTTTATGTAATAATATTTGTAATTTTAAAAGTTTCCTTTAAATAATTTTAAATGTTATAGTTATTTTATGCTGATCGATCTTTAATAAATAATAATAATATCCTAAGAATCAAGAAGAGTATAATGAAATTAAGAAGCAGAATATAATAATAAAAATAGTAAATGAAAAGTTTATAAATTTATTAAAAAGGCAGTAGATAAATTAGAGAGAAAGGAAATTGGGTGGATTAATGAAATATCAGAGGAGCAAAATATTTTCACTAAAGATGAATGGAAACGACCGAAATTGAGTTATGACAAAATGCAAGGTAGACCGAGTACAACTCTTGAAATTCAGGGCTATAGAAGAATGCTTACTAGATACAGGAGCAAGAGTAATGTAATGGCAGAAGCAGTTGTGGACAAATTAGTGAATGTGAAAATCATAAAAACAGATGAGATGTTAAGATGTGCAAATGATAGTAAATTAGAGACAATTCGTTCTAAACAATATTCATATGAAACATATACAAAACCTAAATTTGAAGAACATACAATTATATTTAAAAATTCAACGGGTGAGTTTCCAATCACATTTAAATATCCTGTATTCCCCGAGGGAGTGGACGGGCAGGAAGAAAAACCTGTAAAGGATAACAGATGTAAAGGAATTCAGAGATGTGTAGCAAAGAAACTTTCTCATCAAGATTATATAGATACATTGAATCCAAATCATAAAGATAAAATTGATGAAGTACATCAACTTAAAAGTGAAAAGCATAATATTTACTTGATAGAATCTCAAAAAGTATCATTATCAAATTATGATGATAAAAGATTCATACTAAGTGATTTAAAGACAACTCTTCCTATAGGAAATAATTTATTACCGATAATAAAAAATCTTGATAGATTGAATCAGTTATATGGTACAAAGATTACTGATCTTGATATTTATAATGTTGAAATCATTTATCCTGAGAGAATTGAGAAACCTTTATATTCTCAAGTTTTTAATCCTATATGTTTAGAACTTAAATATTTTAATACTGATCCTGAATATATAAAAGGTCTAAGTGATAAAGAATTTAAAGATCATAAAGAGGTTCTAAAAACTAATTTCGAAAAGTTAACATCAGATTCTATCAAATGATTTTTTTCTTTTAAAAATGTCAACAATTAATTTAAGAGTGACAACATCAACCTTTTGAAGGGCAATGAATTTTTTTATGTATGATTCTTTAGCCACTTCTCTCGTTTAATTTTTTTAGAATATTCATTAGTTATAACATTAGCACTTTTTAATCTATTAATATTATTTTTAATATCTTGTATTATTTGATTTGATTTCATTATTTCATCATCAGTTAAGATTCCATCTTCCAAAGCTTTTAATTGAAATAAAAATAATTTAGAGATTCCTAATTCTATTGATAAACAAACTTCACGATATAAACTTTTCTTTTTAGAAGTATAAGATAATGAAACTATTTCAGTCAAGAAACCATCAGCTACAGAAATACTTCCAAGTATTACAGGTGCTATTGTTAAAACTGGTAAAGTTATAGGTAAAATAACTGTTAATATTGCAGATGTAAATCCTAAAGAATAACCTATAATTTTTAAAACTGTATTCCCTTTATTCCATCTATTTTTAACCTTTTTATAATGCTTTAATAAATCTTGTAAATGTAAGGTTTCTGATTTAAATTCTTTTACTCTCATAATTTCAAGTTCTGTGGGAGCCGAGGCCTTGGAAGAATAATATCCTGATGATCTCAATTCTGGAGGGAGCTCTGGATAAATTTTTTCTTCTCTTACTTCTTCCATCTTTTGGACTTTGTCCATTTTATTAATTAAAAAAATAAGACTTTATTCTTCTGAGCACCATCTGGCACCAATACTCGGATATCAAAAGAAACTCTTGTTGAGAGAATATCTTTATACAATTCCATCAATGCTTTACGAACTTCATTAGCATCAACCTTTTTTTCATAAAATATTAAATCTATATATTGTACAAGTGTGCTTTTAAAAATAATATTCTCTTTTTTAACTTTATGTAGTCCATGTGAATGAGTATTAACATACCAATCTCCGTGTGGTAAATCATAACTAGTCATTATAACATCACCCTTTTCAAGCTTACTATTATAATCACATTTCACAAACCATTTCATTCTTTCATTATCATCATCAAACAAAAAGAAATAAGGATCAATAATCTTTACAACCATAAAAACACCCCATTCTTTACTGTTTGTTGTTATTAAACTTGGTTCTATAAAATGTTTATATGTATGGGGTAATAATGTTTTATTCTGTTCTAATTCAGCAGCTCTTTTTCTAATACTATGTGTGGTGTTAATGTGTGTTGTATGAGATTCTATTTTGACAAGTCTTTTATTAAATGATGTAATCATCTCATTTATTATATTATATATTGTATTAAATTTAGTATTCATAATTTGTTTATCTTTAGAGTTTAATATGGTAGTATTTAACTTTACAACTTGTTCAGTTAACAGACTTTGTAACTTGTCAAATTTATCATTAAATCGTTGTTCGATATTATTAAGCTTTGATTCCATTGAATCAATTTTTGTTGTTAATGAACTTTCAATTCTTGTTGTTGTTAAATCATTATATTTTTTAACACCATCTACATATTTCTTATTAACTGCATCAGCTTCATCAGTTGGAAAAGATAATTCTTTTATCTTGTGTCCATTTAAAATTAAATCACCCTTCATTGAATCACCTCTTTCATTAATATATTTATTTTCTGTTAAAGTTAATATTTCTTCTGTATTAAACCCTGTTTTTATTGTTCCACCACCTCTATTACATGGAATATAAGAACTCATTTATTAATAATTTAAAATGACACGTGGAACTTCGTATTCAAACCTGTTTCAAATGTAAATACATTGAAATCTCTTCTCCATTAAAATCAATCAATTCTCCTTCTTGATTAAGAATTTTAAAATTAATATCCATTATATATTTTCTACATAAAGGTAAATAATTTGGAGGATTCATTCTTTCAACTATTTTATATCCCATAGGAACTGTGTTTGAGGGAAAGGAATATAAAACATTTGTTTGTTTACCATTATTATAAGAACCTGTTATACAATCACAATGAATATTTATTGTGTTTGTATTTATTATTTTTATAATATTTTCTGATGTTATTATTTTATCTTCTTTTATTGTTAGTTTATCATCTATATCCATAGGTTTAAATCCTAAAACTGTGTGAAAGAAACAATTATCTAAAAAACTAATTTTTATATTCTTCAAAGTCATTACACATTTTGAAGTTGGTATATCCATTTTAATTTTAATACCTTCATTTGTTTTTTTAGAAAGTATATCATTTAAATCTTTTATCTCATATGCCCCAGGTTCTATTGTTATAATCACTTGTTCCTTCATTTCTGGTTTATGCCCATCACGAGTTTGAATAGTAAATTTATTATTATCTTTAGTTATATTAAAAATAGTATTATAAGCACAAAACCATAATAGTCCTAATTCATAATTTAAATTTTGATCTAATTTAATTGAATCTTGAAAGTTTATAGTAAAGTCTGATTCTTTTGAATTTATAGATAAAGTTCTTGAATATTTATCTGACATTATGTTTACCATTTTTTTTAAATTATCTTCCGGAAGGTTGCGAAGCTCCATTTTCATAGTATAGATTTTAAATCATTATAAATTTCTTGGATTAAGGAAGTGAAACCTTCTCCTTTGGATTTATTCAATCTATACAAAACATATAAGCTTAAAATACCACATATTTTAGTATTATTAGGTTGAACTTGTAAAGAATTAAAAGTGTAGTCCGAGAGATAGTCTTCAACTTCTTTAGTGGGTTTAATCCCAAAAGAATCAAAGTATATATATTTATTATATATACAAACCCAATGAGATCCTTTTTCATTTGAATTTTGATAATTTATAATGATATTCTTTGGAGTGTCTTCTTTCAGACTCGACAATTCATCATTCATTAATATTTTTATTTTTAAATTTAAATAATCTGCATAATCTTTTAAATCAAAATTTGTTTTTGTATTTATTCCAAATGTTTTTAAAAAATCTAATATTGAAGGAGTCATTTTATATTTTATAACTTCGTATTTATAACTTCGTATACTTATTAAATTTATCTTTTGAAATTATTCCTTGTTTTAATAATTCTTTAGAAATCTTTAAAATATCAGAATCTAAATTATTATGTCCTGCTTTTTTAGCTGCTAATAGTTTTCTTAATTCAATAAAAAGATTGATTGGGTTTATCTCCTTACCCTTTCCCTGGCCCTGACCCTGGCCCTCTCCTTCTGTGACAATATAACCCCTTTCATTTTTATTTAAATATTTCTTTAAATCTTGAATATGTTTTGCTTTAGCACTACCATGTACTAATTCTATTAAATTTAAATATTTTTTAATTTCTAGAAGATCAACATTCTCTGAGGGATATCCACAAACTAATCCATAAAAATCATCTGTAAATTCAAAATCTAGGTGTTTAGTATTATAAACATTTTGTGAATGAATACGTGATTTATTTTCTGAATTTAAATATAACAGAAAGTCATGTTTATTAATTGTTATTATTTGATATCCTTCAACATTAATATTAAATGTAGGTTTAATTGTTTTACTTAAACTCACATTAATTTTAGGATCAAGTATAAGAGGTTTTATATTTAAATCTTCCAACCATGGTAATTCTTTTAAATCTTGTTTATCTTCCAACTCTTTAAATTTTAAAACTTCTAACTCTTTTATGGCTTTAATTGTTGGTCCTTGTTGTTGTTGGATTACCTCATTTAATATTATAGATTCAGCGTGTTGAGTTGTATCTTTTTTATTATATTTATCTTGTTCTGATTGTAATTTTTTTAAAAGTGCTAATCTTTCTTCATATACCATTTTAATGGTATTAAAAATGGTATCATTTTGGTAAAGGATCCGTTGGAAAGGGTTTCAAGTATAAACCTTTACCATTTTTAATTTTACAAAGACATCCATTTTTTAAAGATTTACATATTTTTTTTAAATCATCTTTATCTTTTGAAGATAAAGATTCAGATGTAGAAATTTGATTTTTTAAAAAATCATTTAAACCACGACCTTTATAAGGATCAAGATAAAGACCTTTCCCTCCCTTCATTTTCTCGATTTCAGTTTGTAGTTTTTCTTTTTCTAGGTCTGTCTTTTGAGATTCTTTAGCTTTTTGAACTGTAGTTGCAATTCCTCCAGCTATTCCAGCAGCACCTGATAGTCCGGCAATGATTGCAGGTATTAAAGCCGCCAGAGGAAGAATCATTCCTTCCTTTAGCTTTTCTTTAACTTGTTCTTTTACATGTTTTCCAATAAAATATTTTTTACCAGAGATTACTACTGATTTATTTTTATTTGAATTTATTAATTCTTGCAAAGATTCTTCTCTGTAGGGTTTTGTGTTGTCATTTTATAATAAATAAAAATGGTTACTTGGAAACCAATTTTAAATAGACATAAATCTAAATTTAATAGTAAAGTATTTCCTGATAATTTTAGATGCTTAATTATTGGATCTTCTGGATGTGGAAAGAATGTTCTTCTTATGAGAATGTTATTAGAAGATGGTTTTTTGGATTATAATAATTTAATCTTTTATTCTACAACCATTAACCAACCGGAATTACAACTTTTGAAATGTGGATTTGAAAATAAATTAACTAAAAAAGCTATAATTTGGTGGGTTACAGGTATTGTAAATCTTTCCCTCCTCGTGCTGTTTCCAGCGTAACCCAAAATACAAGTTTTAGCTGACCACTTGATACCCGTTGAGCGATCAACGTTGGTACTGTATCAAGGGTTTGGGCACTAGCAAAAAGTGAGCATGCTTAGCATACTATAATTGTCTAACACCCACTGGGGTTCACGGACTACCGATAGAAGGTCTATGTCCGATTTCTCTTCGTCCCCGTGATAACAATCAATCGCGTGAGAAAATCAAAATGTACAGATAAGGGAACACTCGTAAAAATTTTATTTGGACAATTCAAACAACTTATAGCGTCCTGGTCGGTTCGATTGGGGTAGCCTCTGCTCCAATAGGATGGAGAGTCAATTGAGCCTGACTGGCCTGGCGGATTCTTGCCCGAGCCGCTTTACCCGGCCGGATCTTCTTTTTCGAGGGCTTCGGCACGCTTTCCTTCCGTTGGTGAACCAGTTCGCTCATAGGTCGGATCTTAGAAATGACCTCCCGATCAAGGTCTTGTTGATGTATCTTGACCTCCAACTCCCTCACCTTCATGCGGAGGGCCCGCAACTCAACTTGATCTTGGGCGCTCTGGAGTTGCAATTGGGTGATGAGTTTCATTCGCTTCTTCATCTCTGTGGGCGGGAACCAAGTGCTCTCGAAATTTCGGCAATGAGCCTTAAGTCGCATTAACTTAGCCCGGTATTCCTCGGCTTGTTGTTGCGCCTTCTCTCTGTCTGCCCTCATTTCTTCCAGGAGTTGTAACACTAAAATAGACAACATTAGAGATTGTTACCTCGGCGTGGGGTAAAGTACGTTATTATTACTGAATGAACGTCGCCCCTACGTCACCGCTCCCCACTGCGTACTTCTAGACTTGCCTCTATGGATTTCACCAAAGTTTATAGTGTAGTCGTAATAGTCTACGCTGCGCAAATTAGAGTTGGTAGTAACAATGGTCCCCCCGTTGAAAAAATTTATTGAAAATCAGAAGCGATGTACACAATAGAATTAGTATTGATAATTAACACATAAATGAACAATCGAACTAAGAAAATTATCATTAATAATAACACTGGTTAATGAAGATGATTGAACGAAACAACATCAATGGTGAGATCAGTAGAGATGGCCAGAACAAAACAGAGTAGTTAGATCGGCCCGAACTGCCAAGACGTACAAGGTATTATAAAAAGAAAACACTCATCACATTGCAGGATTTGTACTATGTACTAACAACACAATCATCTCGGCTGCAGAAGGTTTAATTGTGAGTCTCAATCCTTGCCCACTTCCATCTCCTTGGTGGAACTGGTGCCTTTTCGGGGACGTCCTCGCCTGCTTTGCCGATTCGGCCCACGGTGGGGGCCTCTTGGATATTCCAGCCCACGTTGGAGGGCCGCAGTTCGCTTTGGGTGACATTGGGCTCGTGCGTACCCATCACAGTCTTCCAACTCGCCGGCCAGGGTTGCTTCCTCGAGACGGTGTAATCGGTCCACTGCTCTCTTCGCATCGTCGAAGGCGTCGATCAGAGCCAAATACGTGTCGTTGAGGTACGGCTCTATCTTTGGGGTCACTGGGACCACATTCTGGTAGGTCCAGTCGTGGATTTTATACCAAATCCACCTGGACCTCAAGCGAGTGATCTCTTCCTCCCGATCCAATCCATTGACCCCATTCACTTCCTCCTGCGCTGGTTCGTGGCTCGAAACGGACGATGAGGGGCCGGCCTGCATATTCCTTGACCTGGTGTTGGGCATGACTGTAATATAGACAAAATATTAGAACAAATCTTTACACTTCTGTTGCGTTGGAACACTCCAGAACATCCAAATACCTCGGCACCATTTATGTATACGCATAACACCCAAGCAATTCACCAGACCATGATTTATAGGCAAGTAAATTAGTTTATAATTCTGTTTCTATATCTGATCCATATACCCAATTCAATAAATTAGTTCCAGATTAAATCGAGTTCCTACATTGCAGATTGGTGACTTAGGTTATTAACTTAAGGGGCAGGGCAAAATTGCATTAAAATAGGTATTTGAACGAAATTGTATAAATTACATTAAAATAAATGTTTGCTATTTGAATGGAATTGCCTAAATTAAATTAAATTAAATATCTGGTTGAAATTACATGGATTAAATTAAATAAATATTTGAAGGAATTAGCGAACTGAAAAAATTTGGATTCCATAAATCAAATTAGAATTACCTATCCGAACGAATTTGTTTATTTAAACTAAAAATTTAATTTCTTATTTCTCAATAATTTATCTTCTTTAAAAAATTTCTTTTTTCAGTCAAAATTATGCTACCAAGTCCCACTATGGAAAACGGCATTGTTAACTGTCCGAATTTATTTCGGCTTTTCGCAATCCTTGACCATAGTGGTTGTAGGTGGCCAAATCATCGGTTACTAGTTAATGGGTAAGCCAAATTTGGATCTTGTTAAATTCATTTTATTTCAGATCTGAATTTCCAAAAACCTCCGTTTCAGGCATGACATTTCCCTCGGATAATGTATGCAATGCAATATTATTTGGCGGTGACACAACATATACCAATATGCTCAATTTATGAGGAGTTCAGATGGGAATTTTTTATTTCCAATTTGGAGCTATTCGTGGGAATTTTTGAACTTGAGGGAATTAAGAATGGCTCTCCGTTCGTTCACCCTTCCACATCATCAGTAAGGTTTTTACAATGGTTAAAAGGATTTATTAAATAAATGTTTTGATTTTCTTAAATGGTATTTCGTTTTGTTGTATTTAAGTAATTAATTTATTTTCGTAAGGGAATAATTATTAAACAATTTGGTTAGTTTTTTCTGTTTTTCATTTTCAGCAATTAGCGGTTATAGCTATGATATGTACTCCTCATTATTCCTAGTTTATAGTTGTACCGGGTATACCTTCTAGTTTGAACAGTCGCTCTTGGGGAAAATGTCCCTTGTCCTTTCTGGTATGTATGGGATCTGCTTCTAGGGTACCAGGGTTAAATCCAACGGGTCATGGGTTTCACGTGAAGATTAGAGTTTCTACTGTCTTAGCGGATGTTGATTGGTCCGTTTGCGAGCACGCATGTATCGATCATTTGATCAACTGGAAGTGGTTCAATGAGGGTAATCCTTAGTTGGTAAGGTTGTTACTAATAATAGAAGCGATATTATTGGTCAAAATTTTAAGGTAAAAAAAAAATCAATAGTGTTGGGGTTTCCAAATTTCCCTATTTATAGTAACATAAATAATCGATAAATTGGTTTGGAAAAGTTATATAGGTCGGGGTCGGATTAATGATAATATTAAGGTAAAAATAAAAAATAAAAATCTAATTGATTTATTAGTGACGCCCTTTAAAAATGTGATAATTCATTAATAACGCAATGACAAAGGTAGTGATAATCATAGTGGCAATGATAAGAGTGGAAGGGTTAATAGTAATAGTACTAAGATCGTAATATTAATAACGATCATCTTAATAATAATAATGATGATAATCAGTGATAGTGGCCACAATAATAATCATGATACTAATATTAAATGATATTTATTGTAATAATACTAATGATAAGAATAATAACAGCAATAATAATAGTAATAATAATAATAATAATGATAATAATAATAAAATAATAATAATAATAATGATGATAAGAGTAACCATAATAATATTAATAAGAATCACCACAATAATAATGATTATGATAATAATAATATTAATAATATTAATAATAATAATAGTATAACAATAATAATAATAATAATAATCATCAGGGCATAATAATGATCATGATAACAATAACAATAGTATTAATAATATTAATAATAAGAATAATAATGATAATAATGATAATAATAGGGATAATGAGAATAATAATAATATAACCATAATAGTAATAACAATAATAGTAACAATGATAATAAGGATAATAATAATAATAATAATAATGATAATAGTAATAATAATAGTAATAATAATCATAATGATGATTATGCTAAAATTGGCAAATAATAATAAGCGTAAGGTTATAGTATTATAAGATTTACGGAAAGTTATGGGGGTTATTAAGGTATAAGAATAACAAAAAAAAATAATTTTAAAGATTTTACCTAAGGTCGATTTCAATGTATATAAAGGTAAATACAAACGTTTTCGAAGTGATTTTAGTTTATGATAATTTAACATTACATTAAATAAAATTATGAATAATAATAACAGAATTCATTAACATACTGAATAATAGTTTGTGCAATTAGCCGACTACGAGAGTTTTTGTATAAATTTGAGTCTGGGATATTTCCCGTTTAGATGATCCTAGTGGTCTGTTTCCTATATCAGATTTGAGTGTTGATTTTTGGTATGTCGTTTACTGAAAAGTCGGATTAATTAAAATTTTCCTACTTTCCCGACCCAACTGGATACGGTACGATAGGCCTTATTGTAGTATGTTTCCCGCGATTACTTGCCCGCATTTTGTTTCGTCCGCATAGTCCCTATGACTATGCCAACTACCTGGATGGATTTACCGCCCTACTCCTGGTTAGAAACCATTTGTTCGTGGCGACCTTCCGGTTAAAAAGAAAATGAAATTTAGTGCATGTGGGGTCGTAGACCCGTATCGTGCATGTGAAATGGTTTTTGGAAGCAAGGCTGATCAGCGTCGTGGATGCAATCCGCTCTCGACGACGCTGGTCACTCTTGTTGTAAATGATCGAATCATAATAAAAAGTGACAAGAATTAAAATCATTATAATATATCATAAAAATGAATAATAGTTATACAATAAATACACCATCCTTACTTTCAATATGGTTCGAAAATTTCGACAAGAAAATTTTTGGCATACAAAAATATCTGAATTGTGACGAAAATGCGTCGGTATATATACCTATTTTGTACACGTGTATGTATTGATGCATTAAAACAAACTCGAATTCTTTTTATTCCAGAAGTTTCTATTTTGTAATTTTGATATTTTTAATGGCGATTTTTGCGTCATAATTTTTATTTTTATTTTTAAAATTTTATTTCCTAAATATTTTTGCTAATTTTTCCTCCATGATGGATTTGGAACGGTTCCAGAACATTCCATATTACTTTTAATTCAATTTTTATTTTTAACTGATATTTTACGAATTTCTTTTTAAGAAATTTTATTTTTAATACTAATTTATTTATTTTTCTAAATTTTATTGTTTAAGGTAGCTTTTATGATGGTCATCGCCATTTTTATGGAATGTTCTGGGTTTTTCTGGAATTTTTTGCTATTTTTACCATCTTTTAAGTTATTCGAGTTTGCTTTTTGTAATTCTATGTTTATTTGGCTATTTTTGAGTTAAATTTTATATAACTTCTTGCTTCTGTATGAATTTTATTTAATTTCTGTGTTTTAGGTTTTTGTTGTTTTTCCTTTAATTACTATTGTTTATTTGGTGTGGTTTTTAATATTTAACTATACTTGGTGCTTTTTTACTTGCTGTGTACCTACACATTTCAGTCACAATTAGTATTTTGGGTCTAGAAGTCAGTTCTAGCCCAACAAATTGATATTTTTAAAAATCAACATACATATCCCGAAGAGGTTTTTCATCCTTGTGATATGGTTGATTGGTACAAGGAAAAGATTTTAGAATCAGATATTAGTAATAAAAATGATTATATAGGGGATGGAATCCAGATCTTATTCTCTAATAAACCTGAAGATGTTTTACATTGTGATTTACTTCCTAAAGATAAAAAGAATCTAGTTATATTTGATGATGTTGTTAACATGAAAAATCAAGAGATTCAAAAGAGTTACTTTACACGAGGTAGACATAATAATTGTAATGTTATTTATATATCTCAAACATATTATGCTTTAGATAAAAACTCTATAAGAAATAATTCTAATTGTTTTATATTTTTTAAATTAGACAAGCGTGATAAGAATATGATTTATAATGATTTATTTTCAAATGTTGAACCTGATAAGAATATGTTTGATATGTTTGTTGATAATCATTGGAAAGAAAAATATAATTATATTTATTTGGATAGAGAAGAAGCTGAAATGTGGAAAAGTTTGTTTTAGGGCTTGTCGACTTAAAAATCTGTTTTCTGTAGTTCATTATTATAAAATCTACCTAATATTTTTTCATTATTTAAATCGATGATACCATATGTTATTGGAGTTGTATGATGTATTTTATTTATAATAAAAATTTCATTTGTCCATTTTGCTGTGAATCCTTTTTCAAATTTATTTTTATATTTAAATATTCTTACGCGGTCACCAATTTTAAATTTTGGTTTTATAGGGGTTGTATCAACAATAACATCATTTTCAATATTTACCACTTTAATGGTTTCAGGCTTCATGGAAGCATTTAAAGGTGTTAATTTTATAGAACTATGTACATCATTATTATATTCATTTACAATCTTTTGTAACAATTCATTGTTCCATTTTTGTTTTCCAATAGCAGTAAAATATTTCCACATTTTATTTTTTAATGTTCTATTTAATCTTTCAACTACGACTGCTTTTCCTTCGTTTTCTGTTGAATATAATTTAATATCATTTTCATTTAAAAACTTTGTAAAAACTTTGTTATAAAATTCTGTTCCTTTATCACACCATAAATATTTTGGAATTCTTTGATATTCTTCAAATATATTTTCAAATGCTTCTGTAATAGAATATCCTGTTTTATTTTCTAAACACCTTGCAAAAGCAAATCTTGTATATAAATCTATTACTGTTAAAATTATTTTATATTTTTCAGGGTCTGATGATTTGGGCATAAAGACTAAATCTGCAGACCATGTTTGATCTTTCTCATGTACTTGAACTTTTAAATATTTTTTATTTTTTCTAAATTCATGGTGTAATTCGTTGGCATATTTTATTTGTGATTCTGTTGGGGTTTGTAAACTAGTCTTGGCTGTACTCTCGAGGGATCTTTCAATCTCTGCTTGTTCGATAATCTTTTTATTGGCAACATCTTTTGCTTTCCTAGGAAGTCCTGCTCCTATGAAAATCTTACCTTTCATTGCTAATTTAACTAGAGCTCTTTGAATCTTTTCTTGGGTTGATGGATTTTCTATATTATTTAAATCATGTATTAAATTCACATCTGCAACATGTCTATCTCTAAGATCTTCTGAATTGTAAGCAATATCATGTTTTAAAGCTGCTTGGTCGATTCTATTTATTGGTTCTTCTCCTTGTTTAGGATTATTATTTTCATCTAATCTAATATCTAATCTTGTTCCTGGCCCAGTATAATTGTGTTTAAATAAATGTCTTTCACCTGGATATTTTTCTGTAGTAAAAGGTTTTAATATTGAAGATGTTGTTTTTGAAGATTGTAGATCACCTCCTGTAATATCAACTCTCGTATGTTTTTTAGTTTTAAGATGACTTGCTTTATGGTGTTTTGTAACTTGACAATTACAAGTTTCGCATCTCCAATAGGGTTTATTTAAAGACATTTTAAAATGTTAAAATATCAGGGATTATATCAAGAATCTCCCCTAACATTTTCAATAATTGAAATCTTTCCACCATATAATTTCATTTCTATTTTCTTTTCTTCTAATATTAATGTATATACTTTAGCTTTAAAATTAGAATCCTTTGTTACATGAAGTGTAACATCAACATTATTTATGGCTAGGCGATCATCTTGGTCTGAAACATTTATACAAAATATAGAATATAAATTTTTGAAATCTTCTAAACTTAATTGCGGTTCAACTTTGAAATCATAACATGTTTCAATATAATTTAGATATGGGAATATGTTTTCATTATTTTCAATATTAAATTCCATTCTATTTATTGGATAATAAGAACTATTTAATTGAATTTGGATTGTTTTTAAATTATCATTTCCAATCTTTTGAATAAATAGATTGTTATTTTTTTGGAAAGATGAATCTACTTCTTTGAATCCAATCAAGATATATCTTGGTCGGTATGCTAAATTTGCCACCTTTATAGAATATGTTGAACCCTCTGTCATACTAAATTCACTACAGATTCTATTTAAATAATTTACATTTATAGACTTGTTGGAATTTAATCTTTCAAGGAGTTTGATTTCAGAATGTGGGTTTAATGTCCATTCAGGTATATGCAATTCAAGTGTTGATAATTTATTTTTAGCTGTTGTGTCTGCAGCTCCATAGAACAATCTTTTATCACCTTCTACTCTATTACAGATGAGTTCTATAAAAACATTATGAAGTACACGGTTATAATTTTGAAGGAATCCAAATAAGTGTTTTAATTCAAAATAACCTTCAAATTTTTTCAACTTATAAAGTTCAGCTCTTTTATAGTAAGCATAATTTATATCTAAACCATCTTTATCTAAATCCCCTTTATTAACATCAGGAATCCAACCTGTTAATTCACCATATTCATTTTTATAATCACAACCAGTCAAAATAAAATTTAACATTGTAGAATATACTCCTGGATGTAAAACAGTTTCAATTTCTGATGATCCTAGTTTTAATCTCATGTTGGAGAATAAATTTGGAAAGAAATTGTTTTCTAGGGTTATATCTTTGTTTGCTTCAATTTCTAATTCAATTTTATAATATAATTTGGCATTACAAATATCTATTGGGTTTGATGTTTGAAGAGATTGAAAAACTATATCACCCCTACGATTTAAGTTTGCAATAGATCCTGAAGTTGGAGAGATTTTTAAAATATCGATTTTTTTTATTTCATGAGTAAATTCTTTATTATAATCAAGATTTAATTTATTTTTTTCTTGAATTTTAAGATTTATATTATTCATTTTTATAATAAAAATTTAAAAAATGACAAAAATCTGAAACTCCGATAGCGCAGTGGGAATAGACTGGCACAGTGGTTCAAATGGATAGCGGTTCAAATCACGTCTGAGGTTAGTTTTTTTTTCAAAATAAAATAATATTAAAAATTTGAAAATAATATTGAAAATGGTGTGGGTATCTTAGATTTATATTTTATTTTATTTATTTTTATTTTATTTTATTTATTTTATTTTATTTTTTTATTAATTAAAAATTTAAAAAATGACAAAAATCCGAACTCCGATAGCGCAGTGGGAATAGACTGGCACAGTGGTTCAAATGGATAGCGGTTCAAATCACTTCTGAGGTTAGTTTTTTTTTCAACATAAAATAATATTAAAATTTTGAAAATAATATTGAAAATGGTGTGGGTATCTTAGATTTATAAAGTACTTGTATATTTTATTTTATTTATTTTATTTTATTTTTTTATTAATTAAAAATTTAAAAAATGACAAAAATCCAAAGTCTAATAGCGCAGTGGGCTAGACTGGCACAGTGGTTCAAATGCTAGTGGTTCAAATCACATCCAGGTAAGTTTTTTTTCAACATAAAATAATATTAAAAATTTGAAAATAATATTGAAAATGGTGTGTGTATCTTAGATTTATATTTTATTTTTTTAATTTTTTTATTAATTAATTAATTTTTAAACATAAATATGAAAAAAAAAATATTGAAACGGGTGTGGTGGCGAACCGGTAATTATCGCCACCAGTCTTTCGAACACCCCCGGATCGATTCTATAATGTGCACATTTATTTCTCAGTTGTTTTCGGACCTCTTTCGGATTCACTTTCGAATTCATTTGTACTTTCGAGCAGCACGCTTAAAACGCCGATGAAATCGTGTTCGAGCGAGAAGCGAATAATAAGGTGTGCTTCTATTATCGAATTGATTCTGATGTATGAGTCTGGCCAGCTTGTATATTGGAAGAGATTTGATAAACGAAAGAGGTTGAATAAAAAAATGATCCGGATCAAAAAAACTGTTGAGAGGACAGTGAAAAAAAAAATACTACTGTCCTCTCAGAGCAGTTTTACTATTTTCATAAAATTTTTTATTCTTCAAGACATCAAGATTAAGATTCATAAAATTATAAATTAGTCAAATAGCAACTTGCTAGTTGACATCCTCAAGTAGTGTGTTTATATCCCTAACCAAAATAGTCCTCTAACTTTTTCATAATACCATTTTCTTTTCTATTCTCTTTATGTTTATGAGACTTTAAAGATTAAAACAGTTAGAGCCATTAAGGGTGGTTGTTTTCAAAATATAGGGTTAAAATACTATAAAAGTATAAGTTTTAGGTTGTTTTTCTAATGGTTTAAGCGTAATGGAGGCATGTTTTGTTGGGAGGGCTGTTTTGGTTAGGGATATAAACACACTACTTGACATAGTATTGTTTATCCTTGCCGACCTTTTTAGTTTTCAATATTTTTTGAATTATAAATACCTTTGGAGGAGGAATGACTTGTAATTCCTGCTCATAAAATTTCCCTTGTACAATATTATTATCACTGTCTTTGATGACATACATTACAGGATTTTGTTTAGTATTTATTTTTGAAATTACAAAGACTTCATCACTCTAATTTGTATCAAAATTTTTAATAAATGGTGATGCACTAATTTTACTAATTCTAACATGATCACCGACTTTATATTTAGGTTTTGCAATTTTTACAGATTTCTTAGAATAGAATGTTTTTGATGTAATATCAACCGGTCTTAATCCATTCAGTCCTCGATGTGATGAATGATTATAACTTGTTATTAGTTTCGGTAAAGCATTTACCCATTTTTTATTACCTTGATGCACGAACAATTTCTTTAATCTATCTCTCAATGTTCGATTAAATCTTTCAACATGGGCAGCTTTGTATTGAGAATGTACCGAGTAGTGATTTATTTTCAGTTTATCGAGGACTTGCTTAACTTTGCTATTGTAGAATTCTTTACCTAAAATAATAATAATAATAATAATAATAATAATAATAATAATAATAATAATAATAATAAAATAATAATAATAATAATAATAATAATAATAATAATAATACTAATAATAATAATAATAATAATAATAATAATAATAATAATAATAATAATAATAATAATAATAATAATAATAATAATAATAATAATAATAATAATACCCAAATCTGTTTGCAAGTTATTAGGATGTCCATCTTTAAATAAAATATTAATTGCCTTGGACATTTCATCTGCAGATTTTGCCTTGACTGGTATTGCTCGTGCAAACCTGCTGTATACATTAATACATGTTAAATATATTTATTCCCATTGTTAATTTTCGAATAGGGTATCGTCTCCATCAAATCCATTTGCCATAAATCTTCAATACCAAATGTTTTATAGGCTCTTGTTGGAAATCTTTTGCGCATTGGTTTGTTCAAACTGTACGCAAGCTGATCTGATAACCACTTCTGGGTTTCTTTTTTCGAATTCGGAACTCTTTTCTTTAATTTTGCCACTCCACCGAAACCGGCTTCGTCTTCGGGGTTCGTCCAAATCTTCTCCATTACAGCAAGAAGATTTAAAATTTAAATTTAAATTAGGTAATGAAGGATTAGCACCCATTGTTTATGATTGATTTCCTACAACTCCACCTAATAATGATAATGCCAGAGGTATTAATGCACCAATAAATCCACCTTGTTGTTTATATATAATTTTCCTCATTTGCTTACGATTTTTATTATTTACTAATGATAACAAAGGTTTCCTATGTTTGCTCAATAAATGCTTTTTTGATTTACTGATTTTAATTTTGCCTTTGACTACTTTAAGTATAATATTGAGTAAATCATCGACAACAAAATTTGGGAATGATTGCAATATATTCATTCTTTTCATACTCGGGGCCTTTAACAATGCATTAAAAAATGGAAAACTGCGATGATTTTTAATTACTTTTTTACCGGCTTTACGGGTTTTACGGTTTTCACGTTTAGGTTTAGGATTTTTCGAAATAAGATTCATTGCAGAGAAATTTTCAGTTACAAGTTTTTTAGATGGTGTATAACTAGTTGTTGGTGGAACTTTTGGAACTTTAATACTCTTTTTAATAGTTTTTCTTAATTTCCTAATATTTTTCACCCTTGCTTTTAGAAACATTATTATTCATAGAGGTTTTCAACTTTGTTTATAAACCATGGCACCTTTTGGGTTGAAAATATCTGTTTTTACTCGTAAATCATCGGGACATTGTTGTGTGAAATCAAGAAATATATATCCATGAAGTATTTTTGTAGCATCTTGAAATGCACTGATAAGAAAATTACGATTGTTAGGGTATGCTTGACGTGCAAGAAAATCAATCACTGTTACATCTCTAGGATTCTTGAAAATAACTAAATATTGTACATTTAAATTACGTGTTCGATGTGCACCACCTTGATGAAATAGATTTTGAGTTATAAAAATAACAGTTACACCAACGTGTCTACTGATTTTGGTAAATAAATTATTGAAATTCTTTTCTTTATTAGCTTCTTGATACAAGTCATCAATAATTATGACATCCCCCTTCTTTAGTCTACTGGACCAATTTTTATCAAATCCCTCTACTATTTTCATATTTTTCAATTTACAGAAACTTGATTGAGTCAATCCGTGTTCTTGATCAGCACCTCGATGCCAATAAATTTTGTTAAATTTTGATTTAAATAAATGTGATTTTAGTAATTTGCAAACAAACAAAGTTTTGCCGCTACCACTTGGTCCGACTATTTGATATACAACATCATTTCTTAGTTCCATTTTTAATATTTATTTAAAAATTAATTTTGTTTATATCGTAAAGAATAAATTGATTTAATTACTCTATAATATAACATATATATATATATATATATACTTGATTTTTATAAATATTCAGTAGAAATGTTGACAAATATTAATTATGGAGGTCGTGTGTCTTTGGAAACTGTTGGTATGATGAATTTCCCCAAGTGTAAACCACAACAATATGTTGACAAAACTGGAAAATATACTATTATATTTTTCAAAAATGGTAAATGTCGTATAATGGGTTGTAAGAAGCCAATCGAATTCGAGAATTTGCAATATAATATCAAAGATATTCAAGTTCAAAGTCTTACTATAGCTACCAAGGTTGAACAATCTATTAATTTGAATAATTTAGCAAAGTTATTAGATGGAGATTGTATATATGAGCCTGAATTATTTCCCGCTCTGCGTTATACAAAATATAATCCACTATGTGTAAATATATTTTCGAGTGGTAAAATAGTTGTACTAGGTATTAAAAATTTAGATTTTCATACTATTGTTGAAGGAATTATAAACGATGTAAAGGATTTGATTGGATCTTTAACAATTTCTTCAAATATAAGTAACGAGGATTTGCTTGAATATTTATTCAACAATGATTGAACATGAAGGTAACTGTTTTTATTTTAAATTTACTGATTTTTGTTTAGAAACTATACTAAAAATTTTGATTGATAAAATTGAAGATTTTTATCCGAATTTGAACAATTCCTTAATGTATTGTGCTCCAAAAGTTGTGTTTTACAAAATTTATGAAATAACTGGAATAAATGTAATAGATTTAATTCATATGGATCATGCTACGATTACATGTTATACCGATGATGTTGAAAATTGTGATTTTTGTAAAAATAATATGCAGAATACTTGTGGGGATGATAGTTGTACATGTTTTGTAAATCTACAGAAACGAGAAATAATTCATGCATTACTTGTGGAATTGCGAAAAAATGTATTGTTGTAATAAAATATAATTATATTTGTTTTGTGATAACCTTAATTAACCTATAATATTTCTTTGTGTACAATAAATCATTTCAGACTTTGTTATTTAGCATAAAATGAACTAGTTGATCACGTTTTGATCATGCCTTTCACTTGAAACTTGTTTACAATGAAATTAGTATAAAATATCTGGTTCAAATTATTAAATATTATAACTACAAATGGATAATCAAATTACAGGTTTGTTGTCGTTTACACATATTCCATTTATTAGTTTTTTAATCTAGGAGTTTTGAAGAGAAAAAATGCAGATACCGCTCAGGAATTCGGAAAAAAGGAAATTTAAAGAAGCGACATTATCCACGGAAACCTTGTCAATGTTCNAAATTTAAAGAAGCGACATTATCCACGGAAACCTTGGTCAATGTTCGAGTGGATACAAAAAAGCCAGTCGAATTCATGCAATACAAACTAAATTATTTGTATTGTCCAATTTCCTATACATTTAAGGTAAGTTTTTATAAATTATTTTGGATTTTATTATTATTATTTATTGTTAGGAACCAGTAACTCTGGAAAAATGTTTCTACAATGTGAGACTTTCCAAAATCAAGTTTCACGACAAGATGCTATTGGGACAATTATTTCAGAGGATCAATGAAAATATTGAATTTGATGATGAAGATATGTTCATTAGAAACGATTTGGATATGATTTCCAATGGTGGTAAGATGAGCAAAATAACCTGCATGGTTACCATATTAATTCAAGGGTATAATGTAAGCAGAGACCGAATCAAACCAATTTGGAAAATTATAAAAGCCGAAGATAAGTTTGAAGAGGAACATTGTTCATGTTAAATTTATTTAATACATCTTTATTAGTGTTTTGGTGTTTTTAAATCATTGAAAATAACTAAAGTTTTAAATTTATTAATTTTCAATACAATCTCTTTTCATTATATTTTCAACAATATGATCAATACAATTAGTAGAAACAATAGATTCATCTTCTTGTTTAGATTCATTTGGTAATTTATTTGTTGTAGAATTCTCAATACATGACTTAAGTTCTTCACTAGGCAAATCAGTATATTCATCTTCTTGCTGGGAAATATTTTCAGATTCATATGACATATCATCTTCATTAATTTCATCTTCTGAATACGGCCATTTTAATTTCTCTGAAACATTCATAAATTCTCTAATTTTTACATTAGATATTTCCTCTAATTTTTCAATCAAAAAGTTGATTATATATGCTAAATAAAAAAAAAAGAATTAATAAACATAAAATTCATATTTTACCTTTTTCCGACATGGTTGAAAATAATTAAAATGAAAAATAATTATGTTTATACTATTATTCAAAAGCAACAAGATGATCGATAGATAGATTATAAGAAAAATTAGATATTTCAACACGATACATGTAATAAAAAGACAAGCAAACTTGCAATGATATTTAACGTTTCAGTTTTTACATTTTTTAAAATATTTATTTCAATTATTTCGACAACACAAAAAGTGCCAATTTTTTACTAATTAATTTTCAGCCTAACCTACAACTTTTCACAAAAATCCAAAAAAAAATGAGACCTTTTTAATGAACCATTATTCAATATAATCTATCGAAGGTAATCCTTAAAATTCCAATTTAAAATGTTCGCAAATGTAAAGCATGTTCAATGTATATTAATGAGTATCATACTATAAACATTTATTTCTTTACCTTTGTTATTAATACTTTGAATATTGTAAATAATGAAACTATGTATCAAATAATAATATTCAAACTAAACCAAATTTACAAACTACCGCGCCAGCCCCTTCGGGGCGGGCGGCGGGCGGCGGGCGAGCAGGCGGCGGTTGTGTATGTCGATGATTTTAATTTTTATTAAATGCATTTGTTTGATTTCAGAATTCGATTTGTGAGACTAACCTTGTTAAATTTGAGTTGATGTAAATATTAATAATAATAATAATAATAATAATAATAATAATAATAATAATAATAATAATAATAATAATAATAATAATAATAATAATAATAATAAAAATAATATTAAAGTAATTTCTTATGAAGATTTATATTAAAGTGATTCAAATCTGATTTATGAAATTGGTTGAACCTTTTAAATGTAATTATCCAACAATAAATATTTAATGTAATAATGATCAAATTCACTTAACGAGGCAGTGCCGACAATTTGTGAGAGTCAACAAACATCGATATATTACTGATTTATAATCTTCAAAGTCTCTTTTCAATTCAATGGATATTATAATTAGTGGTGAAATTGGAAGAAATAAAAGTTCTTATAATAATAGTAATTATTTGTAAAAATTTTATTATTATTATTATTATTATTATTATTATTATTATTATTATTATTACTATCGGAAAAATACTGAATTATTATTGATTAAAATATTTGAAGGGATAACATGTGGTATGAAATTATGCGTTAATAATCGATTACATCAACGGAAATTCACATGATTTGCACTATGAACTGTTACTAAATCACGTGTGAATGATATCAGTAAATTATTATTATTATTTCATATTGTTATAAGATTATATTCAAATGGAGTTTGCAACCAAAAAAAAAATTTGACCTTGACCTTAAAAAATTTGACCTTGACCTTAAAAATTTTGACCTTAACCTGTCCTGGATGTGACACATCTTACTACTTATATATATATATATATATATATATATATATATATATATATATATATATATATATATATATATATATATATATATATATATATATATATATATATATATATATTACTACAATATATTTCTACAGAATCACTGTCATTTTCAGGTAGAATTTAAAATCAAACTAAACCAATATAAATTGCTCTTTCTTAAACAAACTAATTAACTAATTCATTAATTTTTTTTAAATTAATTTCGCTGAAATTTCACAAAATTCTGTTTTTTCAATTCAAACTTTAAAAATTATAAAAGTTTTAAAAATTGTAAAACTCCTAAAACTCACAAAAGTTGAAATCAAACATTTTAATAAATTTTCCACAAAATTGTGTTTACTAATATTAAGCAATTCCTTCAGTCGATAGTGATCAGGAACTTGAAAATGGAGATGACGGACAGTCATTCCAATGTATATGGCATTGCACCCATGACATAAAAATTTATAATCAAGATTGAAAACCACCTAAGTAAGAATTGAAATCCACTTAACAAACACGAAGTTAAAAAACAGGAATTAGATACCACCTTCCAACTTTAAAATGTAAACCTAAACAAAAAACTGTGCTTGCTGATATAAATCAATTCCCTCAGTCGACAGTTATCCAGAACTTTTGTTCTTTTGATCATTCATTTCAAGTAAAATTTTTATGTGTATTGTGTAATTTTAATAGTTGTAGTGGAGTGGAACTTCGATCCTGTAGGTTAACTGCAGTTTCAAATACCCAGCTGATTTGATTCTTCATGAAGGTGCGACCAATAATTCTTCTTAAAATTTTTTTTCATATTATTAATTATTTAATTTATTATTATTTTATTTTCTAGTTGACAGATTTTCGAATGCGATATTTGTGTCGGTTATTGCAACTTCTTGCGTTTCTTGATTTTGTTATACTTTTTTTATTTATTCTCAATGCGTTGTGTACTTTTTTTTGTATTATTTGGTGTATGATCATGGATTTTAATTCAACTTGGTGCGGTTTTATATTATGTACTTCCGATCCATTAAAACAAACTCTCAATCTTCGGTTAAAGCCCAACACTCGCAAAATATTATTGGGGTAATCTGATTAAGATTTTCTTCGTTATCTATAGAATTTTTTGGTTTTAGTTAGTGTCGATGAAGGGTATTAAAAATAGTTTTGTATTCTAATATTTAATTAAGATAGATATACTTAGGAATTTTGAAGTTATTATTATGATTATATTTTATGTTATTATCCTATCATTATATTTAAAAATTTCAATTTTATCATTATTTAAAAAAAAATTTTTGATTTGATTTTGATAGTGTCAATTCACTTTATTTAAAAAAAATGACTTGTTCTGGGCCATCAATACACCATAAAATGCAAAAAGTATCTATGGACTGTGGGATATCGTTAGTTTAGTGACTTTTTTCCATACTTTTTGAATCGATTATTTCAGTAAGATTTGCTATATATTTTTTATAACTATTTTTAATGTTAATTTTCAAAAGTATTTTTCTTATTCGTATCAGGTAAGATTTTATTTCATTCAATAAAAAATTGAAATACCATTACTTAAACATCCAATTAACTACTTTTAATTTAATTTTTTTCTTTTTAATCGTTAACAAATATAAAATTAAATAATGAAAATCACATAACAATAGACAACGATATACTATGTAACTTTTTTGCGGTTTTTTTAATTTTCGATGTATTAAAACCAAAAATATGTTTTTGCTAAATTGAAACATTAGTTTTAACAATAAATGTTTATTTCTACAATTCCACTACCATAACAATAATAATTGATTATATAAATAAAATTTATATGATTACAATTAATAAGTAGTTAAATTTAAAAATTATAAAATATGACAAATAACTTAATTTTATTAATATTTGAAAATTTATTTACAATTTTTTCTGATTTTTAAACATATTAAGAAAAGAAGTCAAATAAAAACATCTTTATTACAGAAAAGGACTGAGGAACACAAGAATTTTTAAAACATTTATGAAAGGAACCTGCGAATGGCTTGAAATATTTTCAAAGTATCCTGTTCATTGATTTTTATTTCTAGGTAGAAAATCAATGAATAAATTATTACAAAAAACTAAACTCACTGCAAATATCGAAAAAATCTTGCTGGATTCGTGAGTTGGCACTGACTAATGTATCTTCAAAGATCTGACCAAATGGACTGTTAGTTATTAATGCTAATTTACTGTAATGAAAACCTAAAACCTTACTTTTTCGATTTATCACTTTTTAGTGGAGGGATACCGTATAAAATTAAAGAATTATCTGTTGGACTTTCTGTAGTAATAATAAGTGGTAATGTTTGTGTTTTCCTAGACTTTCCCTAGATGAAATTTTAAAAGAATTGAGAAAATCTAGAAATAGTCTACCAATTTCGGGCGCTGTGAATATGTAGCTTCCAAAATATATCTCGGTAAAATATACTGCATTAAAGGAGCTTTCAACCACAAAGACTTTTGCTGCAAATGTTAAAAATGAAAGTAAAATTTTAAAAGAATTTTAATGTTTTTGATTACTATAAATGCAAACTATAATTAATATTTTTAATCAATAATAAATTTTCAATTAGTTCATTGAATAAATATTTATAATTTATAATCAATAATTAATTAATATTCATTTAATTCAGAGATGAGCAAACCGCTGCCCGCCGTTTATTTTGTTTATATTAAAAAATAGTGATTATTTTTTCACAGATAAAATTTAATTGTAATTTTTAATAATTAGTTCACAAAAAAACTTTAAAGCTTGTTTTTACCATTTAGTTATATGTAAATATAAGCATATTTATATATATTTATAATAAGCAGAGGCATAAATAAGAATTTAAAAAATGAAAATCTATCAAATGATGTTCATTTTTTCTAAAATATCTTATATTAAAAAAAAGAATGTCAAAAATAAAAAAAGTAAAAATTTCATGTAGAAATAAATTTTAAAAAAATGACCACCGATCAAGACTGAGTGATGATCAATTAGAAAGCTGCGTACGTGTAGCTTCCTCATCAATTCCGGCTGATATTGATCAGCTTGTATCGAAAAACCAGTGCCAAATTTCTCATTAAAAATTTCAAGTAAATTCGTTTTATTGTTCTTTTCCTGTTTATATTTTTCATTAAAATTTGTATATGAAATCTTTTTTAATATTTTATATTTTTTTATTCTAATGTTTATTATAAACAAAGTTTTATAAATTATTAATAAGTGTTACTTTATATGCGGCCCACCAAAAAATTTTAAAATTTAAATTGGCCTGTTGATTAAATAAGTTGCTCACCCCTGATTTAATTCTTTCAATAAAAATATTTATAATTTATAATCAATAATTAATTAATATTCATTAAGTTAATTCAATAAATATTTATAATCAATAATTATATTTTTATATTAATTATATTTCACCAGTCCATTAGACTTATTCCACAATGCAAGTAAGGAAAATTCTGAATTCGACTTTTTTCCCACCCAATAGGGTTAGGGAGCTGGACGGAATAAATGAATGAATTGGAAAAATGAAATTGAGATATTTAAAAAAAAACAAATCAATTAAAAAAAATCAATAACATATTTCAAAAGCTGAATTATGTAAAAATGTTAATTGATCGATTTTATTGATCAGAAAAATCAATAATTGATAATTTTTAATTTTAACGATAATTATTATCCGCATCCTTGATAAATCAATGTTTTCGAATCTCTATCATTATTTATGGAAAACAGGAAATTTTATATATCCGATTAATAGTGAACCAGATCAACAATTTTACGAATCGATTAAATTTTAATTAATTTTATATTGTGCTATGAGATGTGTAATTCTCAACCTGAAAAGACATTCTATGGCATAAAGGTTGAATGTAAATTTATTTGTTTCTATGATTTTTCCTTTAAAACCTTAGCAAATTTAAATAGTTTGAGAAATTTTCGGATAGGAAGCGAATTTTTATTTTTCAAATATATAAAAAATCAATAATAAAACTAACGTTTCTCACATCAACTTGAAGAAAAGTTCCACAAACAATCACATCACTTGTTTCGAGAATCGCCCGTGTGAATTTATAAATAGTTTCAATGTAATCTTTCGCCAATTCAAGCCCAAGGTCTATCGTACGGGAATCATTGCTTAAGCATTACATAATAACTGATACACAAAAATTCCGCTAGTTACACTTACATGGACAAGAAATTTACCGCCCTCATAAATTTATCACAAAATTCCTCTTTATTCTAGAAACGGTTATTACAATTACAAAAACAGAAAGTACAAAATTTACAAAATCTTTTTCATGATCAAGAAAGGCAACTATGATAAAAGTGGCATCGATAGCGGATAATTCTTCACGGAAGCCACATTTCGCTACAAATGATGGCAGAAATAAATCATCTTTTGGTATACTAAAAATGCGTTATCTTATATTCCGTATTAGTTTATTTATTTACTTAAATTTTTCATAATTATCTTTAAACAATGATACAATTTCACTTCTATATTCATATTTAATGCATGAAAATTTCGCTTCGAACTCAGAATGAGGTATCCTAAACGAGCAGTTTTAATAAATTTGAGGTGACAATAATTTCAATACAAAAATATAAATAAATCAAAAATGTTGGTAAAAAATGGAATAACGACTACTAATTGACATTTTTGAGATAAGAAAGGATTCAATTACAAAGCATTATGGTGAATATTTAATACCATAAAATAATTTAAGAACTGCGATGAATATACTGAAGGGATACCATAAAATTCGAACGGTGTCATATTTGATATATTTAGCCAAAAAATGAATTTACTCACAATGACATACGAGTGATTATTGTTAATCAGTTTCAATGTCTTTATTTTATTATAATTATTTTGTAAACCATTTTATTATATTATTTATTAATAAATATCAATTTGCTGTTCTGTTATAATCAAATTCGACAAATTCAAACTAATTTACTTGACAATTTTCTGTTTTAAAAATTTAATTCTTAATTTTGAAATAGATTAAATAAATAATGTATGACACGCACGCTGTAATAGAAAACAAATCGCCGCGTAATTTTTTCAAATATTTTTTTGAAAAAAAGGTTCAATTTATCTTTTGAAATCGATAATGAAAAAATATACCATTTCTTATACCGTACTATTCGGTATAATGTAGCTGTTCGAACACTATTCGAATTTTACACTTTGAAGCCTGAAAATAGAACTTATTATGTACCACGGTACGCTAATCTGGCCATTGTTGGGCTAGTGAAAAAAATTATGTAAAAAAATAAAAGCTAAATTAAGTATTGGATAAAAATATATTCGCACACAAATTTTAATTGATTTACATAAAATTACTTCATCACACAAATTTAAAAAGTGCTTTAACATCGTTAATGACTACCTTAAATTTTATAAATTTAATTAAAACAAGTAATTCAAGTGGGAAGAAAGGATTGAGTATTTAACATTTGTCCCAGCTGATTTCGACAGTGAGTTGTTAAAGAACAAAAGAACCAAGATCATATCCAATTTTGACAGATTCAACTCGTTCAAGGAATTTTATGCAGAAAATATTATACTAAAAGTCAATCATGGATTTGAAAGTTGGAATGCTGTTATCTGTTCTTGCTGGAATTTTGTTAAGACCAAAAAATGCGTTCACGTCTATCTATATCAGTAAGGGAAAGGAAAGTTGACTTGAATCAATGTTACCCTGCTTAGTGAAAGAAAAAAGCGTAGTAGGCCGAAGAAAATAAAGGCTAATACTAGTTTAACAAGGCAACTTGTCTAATAAATGGTTTCTTAAGCATTTTTTTTGCATTAATTTTTAATATTGTCAGTCTTTTATTTTTAGAGCGCGAAATCTTACATAAAACCCTCGGAACGATTAATATTAATAACTTTCTAAATTTGTGTGCCCAGTAGTAAAATTGAGTGTCAATACAAAGGCATTTTGTAAATTTAAGTGTCGAAAATAAAATTTGTGTGACAGTGGCGAAACTAGGGCCGGGCAAGCGGGTCATTTGCCACAGTGCACAAAAGTTTTAGTTAAAAAAAATTTAGTGAAAAACTTTTCATTAAACAATTTTTGTATACAAGTATTTAAATAACGTGGTTTAACTTTTTTTAAATGAAATCTTATTTTATAAAAACAATACCAAAACGTGAATTAAATGAAGCACAGTATCGCAAAAAAGCGAAAATCCTACGAAATGAAATTAAAAAGTCAAGTAGATTGTTGGAAGTTTATTTTTTAAATGTAAAAGTTGAAAAATTTAATAAGGAAAAAGAAAATATTGAGAAAAATGAAAACACTACAGAATTTGATGCTTGAAAAAAAAATACTTTACAAAAAAGTGAAGAAATTAACGGTTTAAATGATATAGTGGATCATAATATTAATTCCAATCATGCAATAAGTTTAGGAAATATTCCAAATGTGCTTTTATTCAATGACTTTTGGTTATTTAGAATTTCAAGAAAATGTTGATGCATTTCCAATAATTTCGCAAAAACTGAGAACCGAAATTGTGTTTCGTGGCTCAATCTTGTTTCAAAATAATAAAGGAAATTTTTCGACGTATAATGGACGTGCCATTACATCGTCATGGTTTAAGAAAAAACTAGACAATAGTGTTGATTTATTCGCCACATTGCTTTTGTTGTTTAATATTTTACAGTAAAAGTTGTAAGACTGAATATTTTCATCACCAGGTGGATTTAGAGATTTCAAGCATTCTGAAAGAGTGAATGATCATAAAAATGGTTTTGGTCATTGTCAAAAAATTTTACTACATGGAAAGAAACTGAAAGAAGGTTGACGAAAGGTCTTGGAATCGATAGTGTATGAGAAAGCAGAAAAAAACAATGGAGAGAGATTTTAAAAAGAATTTTTTCATGCATTAAATTTTTAGCATCACAAAACTTGGCTTTATGAAAATTAATTGAATGCAGAAAGAAATAATGGAAATTTGTTGGTACTCTTACAATTAATTGCACAATATGATCCACTTTTGGCAAGACTGTTTCGCATATTTGCAATTTTTATTGGAATTGATAAATTTGTTGAAATAATTGAAGAATTGTCATTATTAATCAATCATATGATACAAGTGAATACAAAATATTTTAAATTTCAAATTTCTTGTTTTAATTAATTTCTGATCCAAAAATGAATTTCAAAGATGCATCAGATGATTTACTAGGATTAAGTACATATATATTTGAGAAATTTTATGTTCAATCAATTGAAGATGGTAAAAAGTGTACTCAAATACAAAAAAATGTACGACGTGTGAAAAATCAATTTAAAGAAAAAACAAACGATTCTGCATTAACTTCCGAGCAAGATATAAATCATGTCTTAAAATGTTCAATTGATCGATTAATTCAAGAACTTAAACTATTTTACACGCCTCAATTCATTAAATCACAAATTTGGTTATTTTCTTGACATATAAACTTTATTAAATAGCTCAGATTTAATTTAATCAAAAGAAAAATGTTTACATTTGAATAGATATTACTATTCGGGTATTGATGAAAATGAGTTGTGCAATGAAATCTGTGACTGTAAAATGCTTTTAAATGCGCGAAAAGAAGTGCCGGTATCACCAATCAAACTTTTAAAATTTTTAATTTCTTACGGTGAAGATGTTTTTCCAAATTTGAGAATTTCTCCTCAAATTCTTTTGACAATTGGAATGTCAGTATTAACATATGAACGTTCATTCGGTAAATTAAAACTTATTTTATCATATCTTCGAGCATCAATGAGTGAAGTGTGTTTAAATGATTTTGTATTATTAAGTATTGAGAAATATTTTGTTGATAGAATTAATTTTGATGATATCATTGATAAATTTGAATCGGCCAAGGCAAGAAAAATTTGTTTATAAATTTATAAAATAAATATAGTTGTGTTATAGTTTTTTCATGTTAGTTGATTATTATACTAAATGGGACGTTATAGGTCTTACTATTTTATAATGGGGCAAACTCTCAAGAAGGGTAAAAATATTGTTATCGATCAATATCGATAAATTATCGATTTACACAAAGTATTGATTTATTCTGAAAACAAATTAAATATAAAATATGTAGAAAAATTTAAAATTAATATAAAAATATTAATATAAAGAATTTTAATTATCTATGAAAAGCGGCTAAATTTTATTCCATAAGAATATATTTTTTATTTTACTATTTATTTTATAAATAATAATTCAAAAAAATTTTGTCATCGCAAATAAATTAATAAAAATATACCCCATATGAACAAGGAATTCTCTGAGTCTCTTGTCACTAATTCTATACAATTGGAAGTTAGTCAAAGTAACCGGGGTGTAATAAACAGCTTGTTTCAGAGACCAATGTCGATATAGCCATAGGGCCAATTCATCTGTGGACTGGATGCTTATTTCTGATAGATTATTTTTTTTGGATTCCGGTCTTTCCGAATTTAGTTTTAACAAATAAGATTGAAGTAAATCCAGCATAGAGGAATAAGATTCCCGGTTGATGAAATTTAATAATAATTGACTAGTATGGCCGATAATAGCACTCCAAACCAACTCAATTGACTCTTGATAGATTAACGGACATAGGCTGTATGCGATTAAACTCGATGACGTTCCGTGAAATGAGTATCTTTCATAGATATCCATTATTTTACCCCTAACCCACTTTTAATGTTTGATGATTCCATTTTAAATATAACCTTTTCTTTTTCCACTCTCTTCGACGGATCTTTTCTTCTAAATAAGCCGCATCAAGCTTCTTTCGCTTAGCCGGCTGATAACTATCGTCATCAGACTCAGAATTATCTGACTAATTCATCAATAAGAATGTTGTAACGAAAATAAACTACTTCGCTTTCATCCGCAAAAATGTCTTGGAAATCTGGAACATAGTCGAATTGTTCTTGAAGAGTCAATATTTTAACTTGTGTTGAATTATAAAAATTATTTATATGAATAGGTCTTTGGCTTTAAACAAAATGGTTCACATCATGCAATAATAAAAATAAAATACCTATCCAAAATATAAATGACTCTATCATCACTTTCATCAATTTCCAAAAATGCTATGATGTCGAATAAATTACCACAATTAATCAGTAAGACATTTTTGATCTATAACAAAAAGATTAAATTCGTAATTTCCAAAGTCTGTGTCAGTAATTTTCAACTGATTAGACTTCATTATACCCTACATTATCATTTAAATCACTGTAACTAAACAAAATAATAATTCAGTCTTGTCTAATAAACCTTTTTCAACAAACATTACTACTCACTACAAAAATAATCAGTAAGACATTTTTGATCTATAACAAAAAGATTAAATTCGTAATTTCCAAAGTCTGTGTCAGTAATTTTCAACTGGTTAGACTTCATTATACCCTACATTATCATTTAAATCACTGTAACTAAACAAAATAATAATTCAGTCTTGTCTAATAAACCTTTTTGCAACAAACATTACTACTCATTACAAAAAGCACAAAAGAAGTCACTCAATACTTTTTTTAATTTTCCTCGAGATGTAAAGATTGAAAAATACTGATTTCAATTAAAGAAATTAAAAAGTAATAAAATCATATTTATTTAAAAACTAGAGTTAACTCTTTAAAAAAATGACATTTATATTGTCGCATCGTAATTGTCTTTTTAATGCAAGCATAAAAAACTAAAAACCGCTAATAAAACTTAATTTCAGGCTTATATATAACCCAGTGTTTTCTCGCGACCGATATCAAACTATCAACTATAAAAGGGTGGGGGCGACAGCATTTTGTACTTAAATGCATTTAAAATATCCGTCTGCGGCAATGGTGACGCAGGTGCATAATATGTTTAAGTCTTAAATTTGTTTTTTAGTCAAGCAATGTAAGTAGTGCGCAGTTTAGTTTAAACGTAGTCCAAATATCATGTACCGTTATGAAATAAATTAATTTCATTTGTTCTGTGTATCACAGGTTAGTTAATATATTAGAATTTTAAAATAATCTTTATAAATTACAGATCAACGCATAATAATGTCCAGGAAAAGAAATGCCGGTAATATCCTGTTGAATATGTAAAGTAACTAACTTCTATTGTAAATAATTTGCAATGAAACCATCGCAGATGATTTAGTATTTATAAAAAATCCCTACAAAGTATTGAATAAAATGAATTTTACCAAAATAAATAAAATTGCCAACAACCACAAATGTAATTATGGAATTTTAGATTTTACAAATAATCACTCAAAACCTCATAATATTGGAGAAAATATTAATTACAGTAATATTTAATCAATGTTTCCATTAAATGATGAACAATGGCTTTGAAAATTAACTAATTGCAGATTTTCAAACACGAAAGTTTACGATACAGTTAGAGTGTTGTGCTAGGTAATGATGTATTATTAGTGGCTTATATTTGGTACATAAACAATGGGGGCAAGACTTAAAAGGCACATCAGTATATAAACGCTTGAAAACCTATTTTGCTCAAAATGAAAGAAAATTTTGAAAAAATAATGGCTGAGATTATATGAAATAATGAATCTAGTAATATCAATGGTTAAGAAAATAAAAACACCCACTTTGGGATAGATTATTTTTGAAACTTTGACATGAAAATAATAAAAGAATGAGCACACGGAGGTCAGGTCGCTATCTAAAGGACTTTAACTTAATAGATTTTTCAACTTATTTGAAACAATCATTACTTATTAATGATCAACAAATTATGATATTCTCATTCAATTTACCTTTGCAACTCCTTAAAATGCAAGTCCTAATAATAGGTTATTATAGATTTGTATTCGTTTTTGATAAAACAAAATTGTAAAATCGCTTAAGTAAACAATTTAGTTACTTTCCAGTATGCATACAACCGGATAGCATTGAAATCTATTACAAGCAAGTTGGATATATAAGTTAAATATTACTCTTTTTATTAAAATACAGTACATTATTAGGGGCCCCTAAAGTGTAACTGATTAGCTGTAGGCGTATAATTACTATGTTTTATGAAACGAATATAGTTATATAAAGCCGAAAGGGTAAATGAATGGTGAAAATTTGGTATACTAAAAAATTAAAAGTTAGAATAAAATATTTAGAATAAAATTATGCATTCTAGATTTATTTAAAATCCAAATAACTTTTGGGATAGATTGGATGCACGAAAAGCAGTATTCATATTGTAACATATTTCAAATACCGATTGAATATAAAATTCCAGTGACAAACATATTTGTAGCAAATTGACACATGGGCAGACTTTAAAAAATATGGCGTAGTTTCTAAATCCTTTTCTGGTTTAACTTGAAAGATGACATCTAAGATAAATGCACATATGCAAATTTTTCTATAAATGATGATCACTTGCACGTAGTTTTATATTAGTTATAAGTTATGATTAACGTTAAATTTTGTAAAAAAGAAGATTGATATGATCACTCTTCGATCAGGATTATAATTATAAATTTTTTAAAAAAATGTGAAAAATAGATTCATTATAGAATTTTTAAAAATGTGATTATTCAGATATCTAATTGGGTAAAACATATTTACAGTTTTAAAAATAAATCGAGATTATCTTATAAACTTAACTTTAGTTATTTCTGTCAATGACAAATTATTTATACGTTATAATTAAACTTATATTTATAAAAATCGTTTTAATCTAGTTTTTTGAAATTTACTATTACATTTACAAACACAGAATATAAATTTAATTATAATAATTTAATTATAAATAACAATTTTTCTTTATAAAATCTTTTATTTTATCATTGTTTATTTAACATTTATTATATTAATAATTAACAGTAAAATTACTTAAACTTTTAAAAAGAGAAAAAATATTTACTTTTCCATATTTCGAAAATGTATTGTGTAACTCACTCTTGCTATTTATGATAGAATAGGAATATGGCACTTCAAAGTTTTTAAAAATTCGCTGAAAACTCAAATGAAATATATATAAAATTTTAAAAATGAAATACCGTGACTATTTTAAAGGTACAAACAGAGTCAACACCATTTGCTGCTAAAATTAATATTTGCTAAAAACATCATTATATTAATTTTTTAAATATAACAATAGCATTATTACTTTGCCAATAATTTTATCGAAAAATTCACTCTTTAAATCCGCCGTAATTACCATTGATTCTTTGTATTAAAATATAAATTGAATATAATAAAAAATTGATGGATTATTCAAACAATCTATTTTAAATAGTTTTTGAAAACACATTAAGGTAACTTTATAATTAGAAATTTTACGTTTTATATCAAAATTTAAATGTTTAAAAAATTAATCGTAAAATTTGGCCAATATAAATATTTAACAATTATTACAATTGAAATATAATTCTGTATTATATGTTATGCTCAATTAAATTTGAAATTTTAGATGTCAAATTTTATCTAAAAATTCTTATTTTTCAAATTTTATACCAATAAGGGCCCGTCCATAAATGATGTCACGCACCTAAGGGAGGGGGCAGACATTTTTATCAGGAAGAGAATCCAAAAATAATTTCTAAAAAAATTTAATGCAGACGGTTTTAGTTGAATTTTAATAAACTGAACTTTGATTATTATACTAATATCAAAATTGATTAATTAAAATTTATATTACCAATTCTTAATTAATTTAATTATAAGTCATTAATTATAAATAATATTTACAGGGAATTTACACCTAATGATGGATAGAAATAAAATGTACCAGTGTCTTTTTGACGCATACATTTCAGCATATCCTACAAAGAGCAGAAAGGCTTGCCCAAAAGAACTAGTTCAAAGGCGGAATGAAATAAAAACTCATAAAGATTTCCAATTTAAAGCTGATCATTGGTAGAAAGAACAAATGAGTCTTTTCACATTAAAAAAAAGATCACTCCTTATATTTTGGGCCAAACAAACATCATCTGCAGGCATACCCCTACCCCAACCATAAATGTGCCTGCCAATATACTTTCGAATTCAAATTTTCAGTCTGACGAATAAGTTTCCTATACTCATACTGTTGAGTCACCACCAACTTAGTAATTGCATTAAGCAACATCAAGAATTGCCACAATCCAACTCCAATTGCAGTCGCAGATCGTTATTCTGAATTCTAATCTGGTCGACAAAACGTGGAATGATTTCACATGAACGAGATATAGAAGTTAAAGAAATAAAGAAGAAGAAAACTAAATTGGAAGACCAGTTGATGAACAAAAAATATAATCAAAAAAGAGCATAGATAGCAAAAAATGAGAAGAAAAGAAAATTGAACGCTCTATTTGAAGACAATCCAGAATTACGCACATCTCTGAATGTCCGAGATAAGACTGATAGACCAAAAATTAGGAAGATCGGCTTTTATTACTGGAAACTATTGTGAATATTGCTATGCATGGATCAGCCATGTTTACAAGTTTACAGATTTTTTCGGTGAATTAGTTAATTTGTAAGTGATGCGATTTCCAGGGGACTAAGGAAAGTATGCAATAGAGTTGAATCAGCAATATTATAAACCATGGATGAATGTCTTAATTTTTATGCTTTAAAATAAGTAAATCATTAAAACATGCCATTCCGTATTATTGACGAGTACCAAAATTTCTATTCTCAAATATCGTGGATTATTCCATATACTATACTATTGATGAATACATAAATTTTTATTATAAATTATTATATATATGATCTTATGCTATTGACGAATGCATAAATTTTTATTAGAATTTATTACAGATATGATCCCATACTACTAATGAATACCTACATTTTATTATAATTTATTACATATATTGATCTTATACTATTGATACATATATAAATTTTTATCATAATTTATGGATGAATGCATAAATCTTTATTATATATATATATATATATATATATATATATATATATATATATATATATATATATATATATATATATATATATATATATATATATATCAGGGGTGGCCAACAAGTCGATAGCGAGGCCAATTTTGGTCGATCGTCGATCTCTCGTAATGCCTGGGATAAATTCCATTAACTACCGTGACTTTGAAGGGATTTTAGAAAACAAAGCTTTGCGCTAATAGTTGAATGTATTCTAGGAACTTATCAAGTTCATGAATACCTAGAATTCTTAAAACCAGGCACTGTTATAATCGCTCGCAAAGCACAATACATTTTGAATTATGTGTTACATTGTCACCGAACACAACATGCGAACGCAACAGTTACAACTCGACTCGTCGAAGAACACATTCAGTTAGCTTGAATATTTGGTGGCCATAAGTGGCTTCATTTCTTTTGTATTAACTGTGTCATTATTACGCAATATTATTTATCCTTGGTGACTACGTTGTATTTCAATTTTTCTTATGTATAAAATGGATGTTATGTTCTTTGTTTTAAATTAAATTGCTTTTCTTACCTATTTATTTACTTGAAAAGTGTACATTCTCTGCAACAGATCTCTAAACTGCGGTAATTGCACTGGGAGAAAAATAAGGGATAGCATTACAAATATATTAGGAATATCAGTAATTTCATCTAAAGTAAGAGGTCAATATTATAAACCGTAATAAATAAATTGAAACTTTAATACAATTCGAATATATCTAAATTAGATATTAATTTACTTGTATTGTTGTCCCTGATTGAAGTATGCAGGATTGTTCGATTACTTTTTACAGTGGTGAATGATAAATGCTGTTGTTTAATATGCCTTACATCGGTAGCCATTGCTAAGAAGGGTAATCTGGAGAGAAATCTTTTAGCTTTACATAACAAGTATCAAACTGATTATCCACCAAATTCAGAACTGAGAAAAAATAAAATTAAGGATCTTAAGATTCGATTAGCAAATCAACAAAGCGTTTTGAAAAAGCCAAGGTTGAGGTCACAAGCAGTAATTAAGCTATCTCTTAGCAATAAAATGCAAGCCATTTTCCGACGGTAAATTTGTAAAGGAGTTATTTTTAGAAATGTCAAATTCACTTTTTAATGATTTTAAGAACAAGAGTGAAATTGTTACTGCAGTTCAAGATCTACAATTGTCTCGAAACACAGTGGTGCGAAGAATTGAAATGATATTTCCGTGTGTCCAAGTCATATAAATTTAAAGTTGGTATCATAAGTTTCTGCGATCCTAAAGCTTAATTCGGTGACTGTTACGCAATAACAACGGAAGGGTGAATTCAGTACCTCATGGGTCGTAAAGTATATGGGTCCCTGAGAGTTAAGGTCGGCTAGTTAAATCTAATAGTTTTAAGTAAATCCTTTACTGAGTAATTAACCGAGTTTCGTTGTTATGAACAGAAATATCTCAAACACCGCAAGCCACTGCTCAGGCCAACACCTCGACGGCCATGTTCGACCAGGATGGACTCCAAGTGGAAAATAAAAATCAGGTCGTCTCTGAGGACAACGAGTCAATCACTCATCTCCGCTCCAGATGGATCTGGTACCGGATCCACGAATGGATGTACTCATTCAACCCAAAATCGAACCCTATATCAATTACGCCAAGCAAGCTCAGATGTGGGCTCTGGAAGACTGCGCCGGATAGAAGGCGAAATCTTATCGGGCAAACTCGAAGATATTGACGGAACTGCCTGGCTACTTTGCAGCACCGACCGGATCGCAGCCATACAGCGTGGCCTGGATCATTCATTGGACAGGGCTAGCAGGCCACAAGGGTGGACCACCATTTCACCTAGAAGCAAGGACGCCCCCGAAAGACGACCCAGGACAACCAATGAACCATACTGTTATTGCGGCATCAAAAGTTAGATGCCAGTAATAGAGATCACCATCTCACTTTGATTTAGGATTGATTTTGAGAAAATAGACTGTCGCGTTATTTATTTTAAATCTAATGTAATACTTTGGTAAAGTAGTTTATGTAGTGAGTATGAGTAAATGTATTATGTTAACAATAAATTTCCGGAATGGCTGAGTAGATTATTAATTATCCTACCGAATTATCAGCCGTAGAACCAATTTAATCGCACCAGACGAGAAATAGTTGGTGTGGTAGAAAAACCTTACAAGTATGAATGGAAATTTTGCGGATATTTACCTAGGCCAATTTTAAACTATTTGTTTTACTTACGGAAAAATTGTTCACTCTTAGTCAGATTTCGTAAAAACACCTTCGTATTGAAATTATATGTTGTAATTTTAGGCCTACCTGCAATGTTATTGCGTTATATGCGGAGTGTAATCGAAAGTTTAGGATACTTTGTTAAAACAAATAAAATTTCTTTTTACACCAAACGCCGAAATTTCTAACGGGTTTGCTGAAAATTAAATTTAATATATGTATGAAGAGAAAATATAATCACACTTATCAAACTCTAATATTAGCCGATATCATGCTTCTGTGTAATTTTAGTGCTCAAACTATTGGAAAATATGCGGCAAGATCGCGAACGAGCGCAGCAACAGGTGGAAGAACTCCGGTTAAAAGTCGTAAAATTAATAGAACCATGTCGCGAACTAGAAAGTACTTGGTTCTGCCCGACGGAAATGCAGAAGTACCTGAAGTTGGTCCAACAGCTACAGCTTCAGAGCGCCCAATACCGGACGGGGATCCAAGCTCTCCGGCTTCGGATTCGACAGTTGGAAGCGCAACTACATCAGAAAGATATTGCCTAGGATGTGGCGTCCTAAATCCGACCCGTGGCGGAGATAATCGCAACCGGTCGTGGTTCTGAATCACTTACCAAGCCAAAAAAAGAAGAACTGGCAAGACGCTCGGGCAAAATTCCGACAAGCGCAGCTGGCAAATGCGCCGAGTGCCCAACCAAATTGAACTGTTTTGGTTGTGATATTTACTGTGCTGACATAGCTGTTGTTGCTGTATGTAATTATCTTCAAGAGACTCAAATTGAGATATAGCGACGAGATAAAGTTTAAGGACACAACCTAAGTAGAGGAACCAGGTAAAATTGGACACAGGCCTTCTATCGGCAGTCCATGGACCCAAGTGAGTACTGGGCAATTATAGTGTGCCAGGCATGCTCACTTTCTGCCAGTGCTCAAACCTTTGATGCAGTACCAACGTTAATCGTTCACAGGGTATCAAGTGGTCGAATTCTAATTGTATTCTGGGTTACGCTGGAAACAGCACAATAAGGTAAAATGTTTCTTTACCTGTAACCCACCACTGCAAATGTGATGCTGAGTCAAATTAATAAGAAAAGTGGAATATTTTATCATATTCTTCTTTCTAGAATGTACCAGTTCTAGATAACTTTCGGATTGAGATTATCAAAAGAGGGAGCCCCTCGTTTCAGAACATTGAATGAACTTTTTGTGTTGTTACAAGACAAGATGGAAAACCTAAAAGAGACGTGCTTAATCTAACCAAACCAACGGTTCTACAAGATTATGCCAAACGGCTATGAAATACTGAGGTCATGGATGGTTTATTCACCCGTCAGTGAGAAATTTTATTGCTTTTGCTGCAGACCGTTTGCTGCTAATGTTACAGAAACAACATCAAAATTTATTACTGGGTTTAATAGGTGGTGGAAACTGAACCCGAAATTACATAATCATGAGACAACGAAAGAACATCTAGGTTGCCTAGAAAAATGGAAAACATTGGCAGCAGCACTTAGGCGACACAAACAGTTGATACTGAAAGTATTTTTATTATGGGCAGGGAAAAGAAAAAGTGAAGGGATATCTTGCACAGGTTGCTGAATATCACATTATTTCTTGCTAAGCAAAATTTGGCATTTTGTGGCTTCATCGAATAGAGGAAACTTTCTTGAGATGGTTGAGATGCTTTCTAAATATGATCCAGCACTGAAAGAACACCTCATGAGACTAACGAGGAGTACATGTACAGTAAAATCATTCGTATCTTACCTTTTACTAAAAACTCAAAATCAATTTATTAATGTCCTGGCAAATCAAGTAAAGGAGCTTCTTGTCAAGGTTAGAAAAATTGCGAGATATTTTGGTATTATGTTCGACAGCACACCTGATATATCCCTCGCTGATAAGATGTCTGACGTTATCAGATATGTGAAAATCTACAATGGGAAAGTTGAAGTGAAAGAAGTGGGAAAAAAGCTGATGACATCAGTTTTGACATTCTTATAATTCTAAAACGCGACGGACTTGACATAATAATGTGCAGAGCTCAAGCCTACAATAATGCTGCAACAATGTCTGTAATCCATGGAAGTGTTCCAGTCATTCTGAAAAAAAATAAGAAAGCGATTTTTAATGGGTGCGTGGACCATTCACTAAACTTGTGTGGCCAACACTCTTTTGCCGAAAATGCTTCATGTGTTACATCTTTTTGGCACTCTTGAGAAATTATTTTCATTCTTTGCTGCTTTCACTCATAGATGGGATGTTTTGATTGAACACACTGTGATGTCGATGAAGAGGTTATCAAAGACACGATGGAGTGCTCATTATGCTGCTGCTAAGCCAGTGAAAGATAAGTTTGATGAATGTATGGCGGCTATTGAAGCTCTATATCCTAGTGAAAATTTGAACACAAGGTATTTTACGTGTTTTCGGTGATTTCACGTTTATCTGCTGCCTTTACCCCTGGCTGATCTACTTGAGGAAGTCAATCTTACACAGCAATACCTGCAGACTAAAGGCTTAACCTTTGAAAAAGTTGTGACTAAGTTAGAGATCTTAAGATTGTTTCTGTACGAGAAACGCAGTTACTTAGTTGAGCATGCAATTGAACAGGAACTTTTAAAATCAGACCGTTATGGAATTTCAGTAGAAAGAAGATTAAGGTTCAAGAAGTGAATGGCGAGGGACGTTGTACTCTCTGCGAGAAGAAAACAGTAGGAATTGCTGGAATGTATTGATCGCTTTCATTCTGAACTTCAGATGAGATCAAAAGCGATCAAAGAAGTAGTAGATATGTTTGTGGCTGTTCAACCCAAGAGTCTACTATCGGCAAGTAAAGAAGAATTACTGGTATCCGTTCATAAATTAACCTATTTCTTTGACGAGTTATCCGAATATGAGCTTTTAAAAGAAATACCAAGGTTTTGAAGGCACCTAAAAGCAGCTGATATTGATCTCCACAAAGCAATGGTCATTGTTTGATGTTTTGAAATTTATAGCTGAATGGGACTTCCTTGAATCTCTCCTAATACTGTCTCTAAGCCTTCAATTATCGTTGTAGAGATCGTTGTAGTCAAAGATAATCGGCACCTATTAATTTATTTCTTTTAAATGAGTTCACTTTCCCTTTTACTAGATGGAATTTATCACTTCCATATCCCCAGCGACGTCAATTACCTAGGAGCTCTTAATTCTTTTTTAATTTTTCCTTCATTACTTATCAAAGTCCTCTGTACTGACTTTGTTTTCATATTTTGAATATTTCCTACGATAAGGCCTACTGCAACAATTGTTTCTACTCCATTTAGTTCCAGGTTCTCAACAATTTGACCACTAATGTAACTTTTGAGCTTACGTTGTCAAGTAGAGCATTCTCTTTAATTGTTTTACTGTTCATTTGAAGAAAAATGGGAATCGTCCTCAAGCTTAAGTATACTCTGTTCTAAGTTTTGATTACATCAGTACAAGTCGTCATCATCGTCGTAACTTCATTTTCCTTCCTCTTTTTTTCATGAAGTAAATAGTTGTTTCGTTGAACAACTATCCACTTTACAGAGTACAATTTTCCTAAATTTCACGATTACGATAACGAATTCAAAAACTCTGCAAAGAGATAGAAAGTTTATAAAAATCTCTTCTTTTACTTATAGAGAAGCAAAGTTGTGTCGAGATTTGTTGAACTCCACTAAGAAGTTGTAACATTTTTAAATGGATATAACTTATCACTGTGTGAATCAACTGCTTCTACTGACTTATTTAGCAGATTAGGATTTAAATTTACAATTCTAAGGAACGAATGGAGCTGATGTATTTGCGGTTGATTTTAAAATCAGAGCTTTTAGAAAATAACTTGTCTTGAGGAAGAATGATATTCAAGACTGCTTTGACACATTCTTTGGAAAAATGAAAATTTTCGATAAATAAAAGTGGGTTATAAATCCATTTAAAAGTGGTTTACCTATCGCTATATCGGACGAGGAATGGTTAAGATTTAATTGAGTTGTCTCAAGACAGTGCTTTAAAATTTAATTTTAACCGAACAAAATTGTTACATCTTTGGTTGTCAGACCAAAACACCTATTGTGAAGTTTTGATGTTTAGTATTAATGTATTTACATATATAGATATAGATATTTATATGTTTTGAGTTGATATGTGTGATTAAGAAATTTGTTGGACCCAGCAGAGTCACCTTTAAAAATTGTTTTGGGACAGCTGAGGTGTTTGTGTATAATGTGGAATACAGGTAAAATAACAATAATAAAATAATAAATTAACAATTAACTAAAACAGTTAAGAAATCTACAATTTTATTTAATTCTAAGATTGATATTTAATGTTACCTTGAATAGTTAACCAATAATGTTTTTTACAATTGAATAACGACTGTTAGACCAGTAAGATATTGCCCGAAATTTGAATAGTAATAACTTTCCTTGTAGAGCCAATTCCAATTTATGGTCGTAGTAGTTTCGTTGTTTCTTTTTTTTGTGGGACTGCTTTAATTCGAAATTAGATTTTGGCTTTTTCTGTTGTATAAATTTTTATCGATTTCTATTTTTTTAAAATATTTTTTGTAATTTACTATAGTAACTACAGTTTTCCGCCGAACATAGCGCCTAGGCGTTACATTCGGGAAAGCTTTTATTTCAGTTTTAAATTTTTCGCATTTTTTTATGTTTAGAACGCCTAGGTACTATATTTGAAATAAAAGATTTTTTTATGAAATTAAGTTTTATTAATAAAAAAAACATGCACATAACTTTTCAGAATACACATAAATATACGGGTTGGAAACAGTATGTTACCCCTCTCCCCTTTAATAACACCATTTTAGGATTATTAACTCCTATATGTGTGTATTTTAAATTAAAATAAAAATATTAAATATAGGAAGATAAACATTATTTTTCACATAAATATATATATATATATATATATATATATATATATATATATATATGTAATGAAATAAAATTAAGTAAATATAAAGAAACTATTTAAAGCAAAAAAAATTCGTTTCTGACTAACATAATAGATTTTTTTGAGACTCTACTTCATACGTAAAATTTTCAACTTGAACACAATTTTCGTCCACTTCTACTACTTTTATGCACGATTTTTCGTTTAAGGCAGTACCATAAATTTCGGCATATGAAAAAGAATTTTCGCCACGAATTATAAGTTCTTCGTCGTGCCCATCTAAAATGTCAGATGTATCTGTATTATTTTTCATATATGATTCATAAAAACTGAAAAAGAACTGTTTTTATCTTTTATCTGATGAACACATCTAAAAAACTTGTTGACACTTCCTCTGGATAAAACCAATCTTCACAATCTTCATTTTCAAAAAAATTCGAATTTTCAAAAATTAAATCTTTATTTTCATGAATCCAATCATCGTAATTAAAATAGGTTGCAAAATATTTTGTAGAGTAGTATGGAGTAGTAGCGGATTTAGCTATAGGCGTGGGGGGGCGACTCGCCCCCCCCCCACGCCCCTGTTAAATCCTAATTGGCGCCCCTCACCAAAGATAATTTTATGAATTTTTTCTCTTATTACAGTTTTGTCTGTGTACAAAGTTCAACTGGATCTAAGCAACTCCAGCTGTTATGCTGCATCATATTAATTATATTACATAGCTCCAGTGAAGAGCGACTGTATGAAGTTTTTAAGCTTGTATAATGTTTGTAAATAAATCTAACCATAATAATTATTGTCAATTTGGACTTTTTTGACAAACAAATTATTGCGTTACTATTGAAATATTAAAATAATATTCAATATTGAATTAAAATAAAATTTACATTATAGCCATGGCTGAGTCAGCTGGTGATACTAATAAAAGCAAAGCGATTACCAAATTAAGTGGATCATCTAGGCGTAAATTGGCAAAGGAAGCCAGTCTCAAGGCAGATGCTAGCAAATATATTAAGTTAACATCATTTATAACTAAACAGTCTAAACTGCCAGTAGTTCAATCAACTGAAGTTTCTGCTAAAAATGAGCATGTATTTGATGATCAACACCCATCTACGCATCCGAGTTCCTGTGCTGAGCCTGCTGAGACAGAAACATCATCTGAAGTTCTTGTTGAAGATGAGCAAGTAGTTGATGAACAACACCCAGCTATACATTCGTGTGCAGAGAATATTGAGACGGTAACATTACCTGCTCAGGGCTTGAAACATAATCAGGGTGATTCAGAATTTGATACAGTGGAAAAACAACTTGCTTCAGATATTTTACAAGAACCACTTCTTCCTCAATCCGAATTTCCTACAGATCCAGAACTCTACATTAATACAAGCATAAGCTCGAAACTGATACGAAAATTGTTTGAAATCGGACCATGTCAACCTGGACTCAATGAACCATTTCAATTTCCGACAGATGAATTGGGGCACAAGTTTCAAATTTCTTGGTACACAAAATTTTTTGGAAAAGGTAGTATGAAGGAGGAAAGAAATTGGCTTGTCTATTCACCAACAAATCAAAAAATGCATTGCCAAGCTTGCTGGTTATTCGCTGATTGTAAAGCTGAAAATTATAGCAAGGAATGGCCCGACCCAAATTTTGGAGTTTATAACTGGAAAAAAGGCATGGAAAAAATCGTTAAACATGAAACTTCCAATCAACATCAAAGTGCAATATGTCAATATTTGCTGGCTAAATATCGCATTTCAAATGATAAAACTGTGATATCTGGTTTGATCAGTCAGGAGTGTTATCAAGTGGAAAAAATAGAGAAGTTTTGAAACGAATGGTAGATGCAACGTTGTTTTTAGCAAAACAAGGTTTGCCATTTAGAGGACACAGAGAACATTCTGGCTCTGACAGGTGTAGTAATACTGGAAATTTTCGTGAATTGCTATTTTTTTAAATGAACTTTATTTATGTCATGATGTACAAAATGACCTAATTCAATCACTTGCCTCAGAATTATCCGCAAATATTGATAATGAAGTTAGGTCTGCACAATTCTTTTCTCAAATTGTTGATTCAACAATTGATATATCCACGGTGTATCAGATGTCAGTTTCTTTAAGATTAGTGTTAAAATCAGGACAAGTTGTTGAACGATTTATAGGCTTCTACACGTTGGAAAACAGTAATGCTGCAGCATTTTCTGATATATTATTAACGGAGTTACAAAAGCGAAACATTGACATTACACTTTGTAAAGGACAGGCATATGATAGTGCCTCTGTGATGTCTGGGATTAAAAATGGTCTTCAAACTAAGATAAAGACACTTTCACCAAATGCCATCTTTGTTCACTGTTGTTCTCATGCATTGAATTTGGTGACTATTGAAGCAATGTCTCTTAACAGTGATGTTCAGTTGTTTTTTGGTACAACAGAAAAGTTGTATACTTTCCTTCCAAGTCTACCACGACTACATATTCTCGAAGAACATCAGGAGTCTCGATATGAATCGATAGTAGACACTCTAAAACGACTTTCTGAGACAAGATGGGCAAGCCGAAAGCATGCAGTTGATGCAGTTGTTGGATCATTCTCCGCTATTATATTTACTCTAGAAGATATAAATTTTGGGGAATCAAAAGAACACAAAGGAAGTGTCAGAGCAGAAGCTATGGGACTATTTATTTTGATAACAAAATATTCTTTTGTTTTTCTGATGCTATTTCTACAAAAGCTTTTAGATAATATCTTTGTGCTATCAAACTATTTGCAACGAAAGGACATTGATATTGCGTTTGCAAAACAATTGATTTATGTTGCCAGAAATAAGTTTGCTGATATGAGAAGTGATAAAGCTTTTGAAAGTCTAAATGTTGCTGTAAAATCATTTATTATCAAAAATTGTTCCTTACTAGATGTTGAAACAGAATTTAAAGAAAAGCGAGTTGCATAAAGGAAACGCATGACAGGTGAACTTAACAGAGATGAAAGGGTTGATGATCCAACTACATGCTTCAAATGTGAAACGTATTTCACTGTCTTGGATACACTTGTAACACAACTAGATGAACGTTTTAATGATTTTCATAACACTGTTGCTTTATTCTCCTGTCTTGATCCATCACAAATATCAGAAGAAAATAAAGAATCTTTTCAAAATTTATGCGACATTTACAAAAATGATATTAATATTGAAGAAGCAATCCTAGAATATGATACTTTCAAATACGTGTATGCATCAATACGCCCATTACTATCTTGTGAACTACAACTTAAAGAGGTGCTGCCTTTCTTGGTTGAAAAACAGATGGCATCAGGACTTCCCAATTTGGCAATTCTCTATAAAATATACTTGACTCTTCCTGTTACATCTGCTACTGCTGAAAGAAGTTTCAGTAGACTGAAAATCATCAAAAATTATTTGCGATCAACAATGACAAACGAAAGTCTGTCTGGATTAGCATTAATTTCAATAGAACGCGAACTGGCTGAGAACATTGACTTTGAATCGACTGTAAATCGTTTTGCTTCAATGAAATCACACAGGAAGCAATTTAAATAATAAAAAAACTTGTATGTTTGTTACATCAATAAATTTACTAGAATAAATTTACTGAATAAATGCTTTTTAATAATATTAGTATTCACTCAATACTCGCGAAAATAAGTAGTACCATCTTCATAATTTGTGGCGCCCCCTGAAAATTTTCCTCGCCCTCCCCCCGCACCAAAATCTAAATCCGCCACTGGTATGGAGTGCATCAATATTAAAATCTATTTTCCGCAACATTACAATGCTTTTAATATAAAACTATAATCCTTTGACGATATATAGTCCACAACTCAGTCGCTAACTTTTTTAAAGTTAGGAATTTTGGGATTTCCTTGTCGAGTTTGCATTTCTGGATTTTTGATTGCTTCTGATATATATTCATCATACTTTGTATTATAATATGCTTGAAAACTACGATTTACTGCAACATCTAAGGATTGCAGGAGACCTGTCAAATTCGGAGGCACTAACACAACAAAAATATTGAATTTTTCTAGATATTTAGATTCATGTAATTTTAGATGGCTTCTGTAAGAATCCATTATCAGCAATACTGGATCACGACCTAAACTGGTTTGTGGCCTACACAAAATAATTTCTTTAATATATTGTTTCAAGATGTCATCGTTAAACATTCCAGTTCTATTCACATCTACAAGGCACTTTTTGTTTGAAATTGGTTTTTTTTAATTCGAAAACAGAACATGTGGTTCTTAAAATTTACCCTCCAAAGTTATACATAATGTGGTTATGAAACGTTTATGTGAGGTACCAGCTTTTCTCATTAAAACTTCTCTGCATCCTTTCTGGGTTATAGTCGTTTTTGGTTCAGATTCGAAATAGCGTGGTACTTGGTCGAAATTAATGATATTGCACATTTTTATTTGTTGTTCCTCAATTTTGACATGAATTATTTTAAAAAAATTGCTTACAATAGCATTAACATTTTCATGGATTTTTTTGTTGTGGTTTGACGTCGAGATACTAACTCATGAAGATTTTTTAATCGTTTACACCACCCTGATAAATGTTTGAAATTAATCCACTTGGAATTGTTTTCAGTATCTATCATTTTCAAACGCTCACAAACTTCTTGTGATTTTAATTGAATGTACTTATCTTTAACCCTTAAGCCCTTAGAATTTCTATCAAGTACCCATTGCAATACTTCATTTTCAATTTCAGGAAATTCCAATTTTCGTCCACCACCAGGTAATCTTCGTGCAACTTTTATTTGCACGGATTTATTGTTTAAAGTTTGAAGAAGTTGTGCTTTTTGATTGTGCCATCCTCTAAGAATTGATGTACCAATGTTTTATTTTTTTGACAATGCCATCCAGCCACTGCCTTTCACAAAGGCATTGTATTCATTTAAAATTTTTAGTTTATGTTTAATTGAATAATTTTTTCTTTTTAGGTTATTTGACATTCTATGGCTATCGCTGAAATCATAAAATATAAAATAAATGAAATGAAATCTTTGTATTAATTAAAATTAAAAAGTCTACCTTTACGAAATAGCGTGCTAAAAACATTCACTTTGGTTAATTTGTAAGAGGAGTATTAATTTTCTATATTTTTTTTTAAAAAAAAACTCACAATTTTATAAAAATAAACATGAAATTTTTTAATAAAGTAACATTTATTCATGTGCTGTCAAATCGTAAACATATATTGCTCAGTAAAAATAAAAGTAGTCAAAACATGATATTTAGAATTGTCATTGCTTACTACGAAAATTATAAAAAAGTATAACCAAAAAAATGTAATCAGCAAATCTGAATCGCAACAGATTGGAATTTCGTATTTAATTTTTATTTTTTAATGTAAAGTACCCAACAAGGAAATGTGTCAAATGACAAATTAAAAAAAACTTGGTTGTGTGTAGAGTGGGTATTTCCCGAGAAAATCACATTCTCGAGATTCGGGATTTCCCGAAACAAATTCTATAGAATTCTCGAGAAGTCGAGAAAATTTAAAAAACCTGTAAAAAATTCTCAAATCAATGTAAAATAAAGAAATTTAACTAAGAAGTAGTAAACAATTAATTAAAGTAATTAAATTCCTAGACAAAATAGAAGTAGTAAAACATAAATAGTTCAAAACATTATTATTAAAATAGAATAGAGTATTAAAACAAAATTAATTCAAAAATATTATTTACTAAAATAAAATTTCAGAAAACACAGACTGTCAATGGCTGCGTCTGACAATCGCGTACGCTTTTGCGAAACAAAATTCCCCGAAGTAGAAAAATTCCGCTCATTTTGAGTCGAAGTTGGCTTAATTGTATTAAAAGCCCAGATCAGTCTTTGAACGTTTTGTTTTTCTTGTCCACTTTTTTCATATATATTTAGTTCGTTTTTAAACGACGGAAAAAGTTCGTTTGACGCATGTTGTGCAATGTTTTCTTTTGGTTTTGAGCATTGGTGAACATAGTTTTCAAGTTGTTTCGCCATATCTTCTTCTTCAACGCTGTTGTTCACAATCACGGCATCATCGGCAGAATCAGAAACTGCTTGCTCTTCTTGAATGCTTGTAGAAAAAAGACGAACCAGGTACGCTTTGGCTTCTTTATTTAATTCTATTTTGGAACATGGCTGGAAGAATGCAACTTATGTGTCATATTAGTTTTCACACAACGTTTTTTTCGAACATAACGCGCAGTAGGCGTAGAATTCACATATAACGCCTAGGCGTTATGTTCGGCGGAAGATTGTAGTCTACTATTGGGATTTGCACTGGGTATCACAAAGCTTGTAATGTTTATATTATTCAAATGTTAGAGATCCGTAAAAATGGATTTTATACGATTACAACTAAAAAATGCTAAAGGTTTACGGATTCACTTGTAAACAGTTTCTGTGTATAGACAGTGTATCCAGAGGTGAATATGATTTTTCATACGCCATGTTAACAAGTTAACAGATAATTTTTCTGTGATTTAGATAATTTTTGTAAGTGATGTGATTTCCAGTGTACCAGAGAAAGTATGTAATAGAGTTGAATCAGCAATATTGTATCTGGCGCGAAAAGAAATCTTCGCGTCTCTTGCATAGTACTGATGAGAGTCATAAGCTCGAAACTAGTCTACTATTTGGATTTGCACTGGGTGTCACAAAGCTTGTATATATATATATATATATATATAATATATATATATATATATATATATATATATATATATATATATATATATATATATATATATATATATATAGTATATATATATATATATATATTAATCCGTCGTTTACAGTAGTCCATTAAATCAACAATAAAAAGTATTATGAAATCATCAATTAAAATTAAAAAAATGATGATCATATGGGGTAGAACTCACAAAAATCTTTGATTCAAACTTGATGAAGTTATTTTTTGTGGGCTGAAAAATTATACTGTCCTGGAGTTCACACATCTAATTATATTATTATCATTCAAGCATGTTTGAATTGTATCTAATATTATTGATGCTACTGATTATGGAAAATTTAGTTGATTTTTCCAAAATAGTTTTGTGTAATATTTTATTGTAATATTTTATTTTTAAAATACCATTAAAATAATTAAAATTTATTTATATTCAGCGTTATTTTCATGAAATAACATAAGTATTCATAGACTGATAAAAGTATGCTGTAATTTCTTCAAAGACCTCTTCATACAAATGATATTGGCTTATTCCATGTTTCTTTAATATGAAAGCCTTTCTGTCATCGTCGACCTTTCCAATTTTAGGTGACAACAAATCAACGATGATAATCATTAACCATTTGAATTCCTTACGCGAAAAGGTTATATTTTTCGCTGTTAATCTAGAAAAATAAATCCATTAAAACGAGAGGGAAAATCGAAAAAATTCCTAAATAAAATACACCAGTTATTGCTCCATAAATATTCGTTCCTAATTTTATTTTATGAAATTGGTAAAATTAGATTCAGCCATTTAATGGTCAATTAATATATAAATGATCAAACTAGGGAAAATAAGGAAAATTTTACTACTCTAGCTATTCCTGTAATATTAATTAGATACCCATGAACTTCATATATAATACTCCCTCTGTCCAAAAATGATAGTCCAGTTGCATTTTAGCCTTTTTCCCAAAATGATTGTCAATAGAGAATATAAAAATTGAACGGTTTTGTAAACCCCTTTTACAGTAAAAACACATTAAATAATTTTATTTTATTGATTGAACAAATAACAAAACTGCATTTTAAATATCACTGTTACGTATAAAAGAAATTACCAAAAAAGTCAAACTGGACTCTCATTTTTGGACAGAGGGAGTATATTATTTTGATTCTAAATTTTTATTTATCTAAAGTTTAGATTCTAAACATTAATTATAAATAAATTATATATGAAATCAAATGAAAAAACATTATTAACTAAAATATTAATATTATTAAATGAAATATTAATACTATTAAGTGCAAAGGTCATATTAACAGATTAGAAACCATTTAAGTAATTTCGAATTGTTATGGCATTTGAGAAATCAATTATTATTTAATATGAAATTCCACAGCACCATATCTGTTTATTTATTACTTATTTTTCAAAAAATATATTGTGGCTATAAGAAGACAATTTCATTACAGGAAATATGAAAATCCTTTCGATAACGTAAAATTAACCGGAACAGGAAATATTTTATAATAAATCCTTGTACTCCACAAATTTGAGATGTAAAGGTCATTATCAATCAAAATTATTATTATTTTAAGCCAAAAAACTAATTGTGTTCATTTCCCTAAAACAAAATTCTTCTTTGATGTATTAGGAGCACCTTGGAGATAGTTTATTTTAGACTAAATAAGTTGCAAAAATAACTTTTGGGAGTTTACAATAACTCATTTCTATTAACGCAACTAATTATTAAGTCAGCTCACTAGCGGATCCCTTCCATGTTGTAGTCCAAAATAATTGATTTTTGTAAAACAATGAGGCCAATTTAAAAAGAAAATTGACCGTGACGAATTTACTTGGCAGCGGTAGTGTTCCACCGCCCTATATTGAGGTCTATTTTGAGTATATGTACTGATTTTGAAACACAATTAGGATGGACTTATAAAGTAATCGGTGATGCGGAACGCAATTAACTATAGTCGAACCCAAAAAAAGGAATTGATAATCGTATATACTACGTGATTCCGCTAGCGCAATTATTATATATAGATCATTCATCCAGCAAAGGATTATTAAACACAAATTAAAATGAGCTAAGCCGCATTGAATAAAAGTGGTTCTGGTCAAAAATACTAATGAAATTCTAAACAAACCGGCATTTATTGAGAAACTTTTCAAACTCCGTCAAAAATCTGCTCTTTTGAATACGAAAATCATTGATAATTGGAATACATCTATATTATCGTTAATTTCATGGTATATGTTAATTATAAGGTCTTACGCAACTTTGGCCATATTTATTAAAATATTTCTTCTGATTTTCATTTCATCCTCCGAATCAAGAGTTGGTAAGAAAATTAATTCCTCACATTCCTAACAACCAAATAATTTAATAATCAATTAATAAATAATAATAATTTACAAATTGATCAGCGACATTGTCTTGATCATCAGTGACATCAAATTTTGAACTATCCCATTGACATTTCGGAACATTTTCTTTATTCCAATCAAAAATAATGGATTTGACTTTTTGTAAATTATCCAAACTTTCTTTATCAGATGGAATTAGAAGCGTTCTGCTAATATCCTCATTTTCATCTAGCCTTTTTATAGATTTACAATTTAGTTTGTAGTTTATAGCATTCTTTCGTATTTTATTTAGCACTGTTTCTAAGCTTTTCTCTTCGTTTGGGTTTATTGGAATGTCTTTGCACTTATTTGTTTGTTTTAAATCTGAATTTGTAATTTTTGTCACATTCTTCTGCGGACATATTTTTTGAGATTCTTTGCAGACATTTGTAAAATTCGTATCATTTTTTTTATTTATAATTTTTTCATCTTCTTTTGTATTTATTTGTTCGTCGGAATTAAGTTCTCCCTCACAGCCAACTGCATTATTTGGATATAATGTGAATATTTTATCAGCAAATTCTTCCTTATTTTTCCATAGTGGCTCAGATGGAACTTGATTAGAAATATGTTTATAAGCTCCATAACACCAATTACTGCAATATTTCTTTCTTTTTGAAATATTTATAATTTCTTTCTTTGACATATTCAGAGAATATTTTACAGAAGGAGGCACCTATAATATGTATTTTATTACAAAAGATAAAAATGATAAAATAATTACAGTAATCGGATTGTTGCAGAGGACATAGCCACATTTATTTTTACAATTTTTTTCCTCTGTAATTTCTTCCAATTCTGAAACGCATATATAGCGGAGCTAAGTTCAACAATAATTATAAAAAAATAAAAATTAAGTCATACAGTTTCACGAAAAAATTTCCATTCTACATCATCTTCTGAAAGACAAATAAGAAATTTAGAAAAGCGCTGCTCATGACAACTTTTGTTCCGAAAATATAAAATGCTATTTTCCGAAATCATAATGAAATTATATGAAATAAAGAATATTTTAAATGAATTATTTAAACGAATATATTGTACATCCACTTGGAATTTGAATTTCTTAGAGGCTTTAAAATTTTTTGATAAATAATTTTAAAATAAGAAATTAATTAAATATAAATATTTAATTTTAAAATTTATAAATCATTTTAAATTTAAAAATAAACCTTGTTTAAATTAATAGTTTTATTGAACATAGTAAAATTTCTTATTATTTATAAATCTAATTAAAAATATAATTATTTTCATTTTCAATTTAAAATATTTCCTGTATAAAAATCACATTTAGATATATTTTTTCACCAAATTTATCATTCTATTCGTTTCTATTTTAAAAATATTATTACAAACCATTTCTTCAGGAAACATTATAAATAAATTAAATTGTTTTTAAGGAAAGAATCACTTTGTGAAAACACAAAATTTGTTATAATTTTTTATACTTATTTAAACATATCCAAATTAAATATTTAATTATGTAGTTAATATTTATAATAATAAGTATAAAAAATTTAAAAATATTTATTCCTTAAAATTTATTGCAAATGTTTAAATGAAACTTAATAAATAAAATCACAATTTAATAAAGCTTGAATATTAAAAAAATTTTAAATCATAATAATACTATAAATTAAATATTTTTTAATTGTAAAATATCCTAATTTAAACTAGTTTTAATAATTTTAAATTAAAAATTAATATGTGATTAATATTAAATGTACAAATAAAAATTTAGTACAAAAACTTTTAATATTTATTTTCCATAAGGTAATTCACATTTTAAGTAATATGGAAATTTTCCATGTACATTGGTTCATAAAATCAAGTTTATGTTTTGATTTAGGAATTTATAATTTTTTTTAAACTTTCCGCATAACTTCATCTATAATGTCTATTGACTAAATAGTTAGAAATACAAAATTTATTAAAAAGAGAGCTTGAAAACTATAAATCAGTAATACGTCGATGTTTTTTGATACTCACGAATTTTCGGCACTGCCTTTTTCAAGTGCACATTGATATATTACTGATTTATAGTCTTCAAGATCTCTTTTTAATAAATTAAATGGAAAAAATAATCAGTGGTGAAATTGGAAAAAAGTTCTTAAAATACAAAATTCTTTTTAATATTATTTATTTAAACAATAATTGATTAACATTAATCCATTATCTCTTAAATTTTTAAAATTAATATTTTTTGCTAATAGTAAATGCAAATTTAACAAAACGTTATTTTAACACGTTAACTGCGCATCCCGTAGCACACAAGGCGATAGAGCATATACGGCGATTCTATGCCCAGTGAATGTGTTAACAAAGGTTATGTTGCTGGAAATAATGCCAACTTTTAAAATTAGAACTGTAAAATATATTAATCCCCATTTTGGGATTACAGTAACTAATGGGTTAATCAAATATATAAAATTTATTACTTAATAGAATTTTCGAAAAATTATTTTAATATTAGTTTTATGGTAAGTATATTGCGCGAGGAAAATTTTGTGGCATTAATTTTAAACTAATTTTAGTCGAAAAGTATTTTAATAAATTATATTTTTATGAATATTTAATAGAAATACATAGTTATTTAGAAAATGATTTCACAAGTTCTTAGTAAATAATTGGTTGTTTAGGTATTATTTATCAAATTCTTGCGTAATTTAGTGAAAAGTAATTATTAATTAAAAGTACAAATGAAGGTAGAATTTCAAATTCCAAAAAAACAAAATAAAAGAAAAAGTCGTATCTTCAGAGCTTGTATAAGATAGCAGAATTGGCAGGAGAAGGCGGAAAAAAGGAAAAATATTTCGACATCTGTCAAAAATAAGGCTGACGTAGCGGGGAAGACAGAGGAAATGAAAATGGGAAAACAAAATCTGTCTCTAGTGCCACAAATAAAACAAACTATATAAAGGGAAATTGGTGGACACAAATTGAGACAAATTTTGGAGACAAAATAGAAACAAAAATTTAGACGATAAGTTAGAGAGTCGGACGAAACGTTATTGGGAAAACGATTTGTGGAGAATAATTATAAAGAAAATATTGTAAATAATAATTGTTAGAGAAGATTTGAAGAAAAGAATTTGTTGAAAAATTAAACGAAAAGAAGTTACTTGAGTATTTGAATAAATTTGTGAAGGTCAAAGAAAATAACCAGCTCAAAGTCCCAGATGATAAACCAATCAGTAATTTGTGATCTTTTAATCCGGTGCTATACACAAGCGCTATTCCTCACTGAGTGTTGCAATAAGCATTGTATAGTCACCAAGCAGAGTGTTGAATTGATTGTCAGTGTAAAGTGAAAGTTTATTTGTGATTATCAATAAAGATTTATGTTGTCAAGTGTTATTTGTGGATCAGTCAAAACATGCTTGGAGTCAGAGTAAAATATTTAATTTTATCACCAATCCAATAACCCAACAAATCAATTCAATATTATAATGAAAGAATTTTGAAAAATTTATTGTCACTCTCTACAGCCGAAATAAGAATCGTCAAACTGCAAACAACACCATCAATATTTAAATTCCCACTATTTATTTTGAATTAATTTATAATTTAAAAAAATGTATTAAAATGATTTTGTTTTTGATTAACAAAGACATGCGCTATGCGAGAGCATGATTAACAAAGATACTACAATATGAATGCTTTATTCTGATTGGTCAAAAGTTCTATAAATAAAGTAATCCTTCCAAACTTTATTATAGTAATATCGTAAACTCAATTTTACATAAATTTTTACATAACAAAGACACTGAATGATTAAAAAGAACATGTATCATTAACGTTTATACATGATTTCATCATCATCATTATTTTATCTGAAATATGCATACAGTGTGTAGTTAACAACTAGTCATAAGCAGTTGTAGTGAATAAATAACAAAAAAATGCATGATACAGGTAAACAGTTCCCACAAGATAAAGAAATATGCATGTTACTAAGTTACTTAAGGACACACCCATGAATTATTAACAAGGATTTATGTATGAATGCATGTTTAACAAGGAAAACGTTTGTGTGTCATTTCATATCATGTCTATAAATGATTTGTCCAAAATTGTCAAAGGGCACCGAAGTTACTTTACAAAACACTTAAAAGTTTTTTAAATTTTAATGATAAATTTATTCGTCAAAATAATTTCATATAAATTCATTTCTAGCAAAACAAAAGGTCCCAGAAACTCAAAGTTTTTTTTCAAATTTCAAATTTCTTATCGCCTAAACAATCGCATCTTTGGAAGAAGATTTGAAACTACTATTGTCATACTAGCCATAGTTTTATTTTGCGGTGTTTTAAAATTTAATGACAAAAAGTTGTTTTTCATCAAGTACATGCTTTTTAATTAACATGTTTTAGTGATAATAAAATTAATTGATAAACTTTCAAATTTCGTAATTTTGTACAACATTATCCTTGTTTTAATATTTAAACGGAATATCATAAGAATAAAGAGAAAATTTTCAATTGCATTGTATTGTTACATCCAAATTTTGCTAAACTAGAATTATTATTACTTAAAATGGCTACAAACTTACGGATTTTATCAAAACGAAAATTGCCTCCATTAGATTCAACTCGCGGTCACATTCCAAGTCTTCCATATAATTTAAAATTTATTACTAAAAATGCAGTAATGGAGTCATTGGATTATAATGGTAATCCTTTTTATAAAATATATTTATTACTTTTGATTTCAAACTTGTAGATTTATCTTCAGAAATAATCACAAAGTATCTTGATAATAATCACATGTTTCTTGAAAACTATTTATTGAACAATTTGAAATTTCGAGCGAGCTATAAACTTGGCTCATTGGTTGACAGTTTAAACAACGAAGCTCCATTCGATGGGGTTACACAACATATCTCATTGGGTAACTTTTTAATATTTTATTAAGCAAATTTTATAAAAAATTTATTTAATGAAATATGACTTTTTTGCTAAAATTTTCTCTGAAATAGTTGATTAAAAAAATATTTAATATTATTTTAATAGTTTTCACCAAAATTAATGAACTGGTTATAAGTAAAAAGAAAACGTTAAAGCAAATTAGTACAGGAATTATTGCAGACATGTAAAAGAATTTTGACAAACCATTTAAATAAACCAATAATAAACAAACTGCGCGGTAGAACAAATCGGCAATATCAAGACCCAAGGGTGTGACTCTGAATTCTGAAATTATTCAGGAAGCAAAGTCAATATCAACATTGAAGTTAATGTTGAAGTTGAACAAATATTGGGAATAAGTTTACATGAGACCAAAAATATAATTGTAATGAGAAATATTTAAACATAGGAGATGTTTTTTATGAAAGATTAGTGTACAAGAATAGTAGATGGACTTATGCCACTTTCAAATATGACAGTTATACAATAATATTTTGCAGCTTAATTTTTTTGTTTAACTCATGGTCCATGAATCATGGTGATATTATACTAAATTTACTTTTTTATAATAAATATACAAAGAACTCATTAACGGATTTTTAAAAATCTTTTATATTAACTTCACCGGCGTTGAATGAATATGGCACGCAAATATTGCGATGCCTAATTAGCCCACTTCTATTCATTCAATCGACTAGAAACTGTGCGAATATACTCATTGCTGATGATAAGAGATTGTCGATAACACATTTAAGTTGCATTAACAGCGCCAGAACTTAAAATTTTAACTGTGTTTTGTAGTATAATAAGTTGGTTCATTTTTCAAAGTATTATCCAAAATTTCACAGTATTAATATTTTATTTTGTATAACTTCACCATTATTTGTATATTGAATTAAGAGCATGCTGTTTCACAACAAATCTCATTAAAATAATAACTATTAAAAATAGTTCGTTACCCTTAACCAGGCCCGGCCCAAGGGCCAGGCGACCTAGGCCATAGCCTAGGGCGCCTTTTTTTAGAGGGCGCCAAAATTTATTATAAACAATCAAAGTAAATTATAAAATAAGCCTCCAAAACTTTATATTTTGAAATTTATCTATGAAACCAACCGTTTTAAAAAAAATTGAAAATAAGAAAAAACAAAAAAAAAGTACATGCAAAATATACGAATTTCCAATTCTGAGAAATTCTGATATGTATTGAAAATTGAAATAAAAAAAATTATATGTATGTATTACAAAAACTGATGTGCGAGTTAAATTAACAGCTATAGCTACCAGTTTTTTTTAACAATTTTTTTGTTTCAAGTGTGTAACTAATGTGTTGTGTTGTTGCAGTTTATTCAAATTAAATTTGTATTCCTATTCTGTTTTAAAAATATAAATATATAAGAGGTAAGGTAAGATTAAGATCATTTTTTAAAAATATATTGGAAAATATATAATATATTTATATAAATTTATGCCATAGCTAAGATGCCACCAAAAAAATTGAGTGGGTATGAATATCGGAAACGAAAAATAAATAGACAACAACAAGCTGATAAGCACGATAAAATATTGAAATATTTTAATTCCAGTAAATCAGTAGCCGATGATAATCAACATTTCGAGTCAACATCTTCAAGCTCAGAGGACGATATAGGTAATGTGTCATCAGAAGCTGAAAATTGTAATATTATCAATGAGGATAATTTAATGTCTTCTCACGGAACTGAAATAATTGTTCCTTGTGATTCAACTCATTCTGTATTTGAAAATATTTTAAATTATAATGATATTGGGCTATGGCCACAAAATTTAAAACATACGGAAATTGACCATATAGTTGTAACTGACTTATATGGAAACGAAGAAAGGTGTAATCAACAACATATTTATCCAAGAGATGAAAATAATCGAAGCTTTTCCAATTCGCTTTTTTATCGTCAAATAAGTAATGGTGAAAAATTCCTAAGAAAATGGTTGCACTATTCAGAATCCAAAAATTCTGTATTTTGTTTTTTTTGCAAACTTTTTGATCCATCAGGTAGGTCAAATCTAGCCAAATCTGGTTTATGGGATTGGAAAAATATTCACGACAGCTTGAAAATGCACGAACGGTCAGTTTCACATTTAAAATGTGAAAAAAACTGGATAGAAACTCGATTAAGATTAAAGGGCAATAAAACTATTGATAAGAATTTGCAGTCTTTGATAGTTCAAGAAAATATAATTGGAAAAAGGTACTAGAAAGATTAATAAACATAACATTATTTTTGTCAAAAAATAATTTAGCATTTCGGGGTTCTTGTGATAAGTTATTTGTTCCGCATAATGGAAATTTTTTAGGCCTTGTTGAACTTCTAGGAAAATTTGATTTACCATTAAATAAGCATTTGCGCAGGGTGGTCTCACAAGAAATTCATGTTCATTATTGTGGAAAAACTATACAAAACGAATTAATAAGTACACTTGGTGATATGACAAGAAGTCATATTTTGGATTCTGTTCGTAAATCGAAATATTTTTTCGATTATTTTAGACTGCACACCTGACATAAGCCATATCGAACAGCTCTCCATAACGTTAAGATTTTATGATGTTGAGGATATGGAAATAAAAGAGCATTTTGTATCCTTTAAACCAGTTTTTGATTCTACTGGAAAAGGATTATATGATGATATTTCTGAAAGTTTAGAAGAATTCAATTTGGAATTAGCAAACTGTAGAGGCCAAGGATATGATAACGGCGCTAATATGAAAGGTAAAATTAAAGGAGTGCAAGCTAGAATTTTAAAAGAAATCCAAGAGCGTTTTTTATGCCTTGCGGTTGTCACTCAATTAACCTACTAATTGGTGATAGTGTTTCTTCTTCAATAATGTGCATAAAGTTTTTCGGATATGTTCAAAGAATTTATACTTTGTTTGCTGCATCTGTTGGACGATGGAATATATTGAAAAAACATATTAAATCATTAAATCCTAAACCTTTAAGTGAAACGAGGTGGGAATGTAGAATCGAATGCATTAAAGCAATTATGTTTGAAATCACGGAAATTAGAAACGCATTAAATGAGTTGCAAGACACAATATTAGATGCTACAGTTGTTTCAGAAGCTAGCTCTTTATCTGAAAAAATAGAAGATTTCGAGTTTTTGTTAACATTATCTGTCTGGTACGTACTTTTGTCAAAATTTAATATTGTCAGCAAATCCATGCAAAAAGCTACATTTGATATGAGTAACGCCATCGAGCTTCTTCGGAATTGTAAGATTTTTCTAGAAAATTATAGAGACTCCGGTTTTTCTGATGCTTTAAAATCGGCCAAAGATCTCGCTGCGCTATTAAACGTGAACGCACAATTTAAAGCTGTAAGAATCAGAAGGCGACAAAAACAATTTAGTTATGAGTGTGACGATGAAACTCCAGATGTAAATGACCCAGAAAAATATTATAAAAATCATGTTTTTAATGTTATGCTGGATCAATCGTTGATATCTATATCAGAAAGGTTTCAGCAAATGAAAGATTTCGAAGATTCGTGGGGTTTTTTGTTCAATATTCACAATAATAAAAATCGTTGTGATTTGCTGAAGAGTTGCAAAGATTTACATCTGAAATTAACAAATGAGGCCAGTAGTGATATAAATGGAATAGAATTGTGCGAGGAAATCGAATCATTGAAGCAATTGGTACCAGATGATGTTAAAGATCCTTTAATATGTTTACAATTTATCAATGATAATAATTTGAAAAGTACAGTACCAAATCTGTGGGTGGCTTTACGAATCCTCGTAACAATTCCTGTTAGTGTTACGAGTGGTGAAAGAAGTTTTAGTAATTTAAAACTAATAAAAACGTATTTGCGATCTACTATGACGGAAGATAGGTTGAATAATTTGGCCATTATTTCAATTGAAAATAATGTTGTAGCAAACCTAAATTTGGAGGCAGCAATAGAAAAATTTGCAGACATGAAAGCCAGGAAAAAATCATTCTTATAAATTCTGTTTTTTTTATATATATGTCAATCGAAAAAAATGAAATAAAGTAATAAATGGATTGTTTTTTGTTAAACTTTTTTATTTTATCATAATTTTTGTACCTAATTTTTAAAATAGGGCGCTTTTTATAATTTTCGCCTGGGGCGTATAATTATCTCAAACCGGCGCTGCCCTTAACATTCAATTAAAAATTATTGTGCATATTTTTATACTGTTGGTTGTTTTAAGATGGCGATTTCTATATCTTCAGCATTATTTCGTTTCCTTGTTCAACAAATCTCTTTAAATACTGTAATAAATCACTCTTTTCTATTGGAAACATATATTTCTAAGCTTTTACAACAAGACTCCAAATCTTATATTCCAAACTTTTTTCCAGAAAAATAACAGTTTTTTTTCCTTTTTATTTAAATTATAATAATTAAATGAGAAAAGTTAATGGTCAGCTGAGACGATAACACAGCAAATATAAAAGCATAAAGTTATTTAAAATAATTAGAAATTAAAATTAAAATAAAAGTAAAGGAAAACAAAAATAAGAAATAAATAAATAAAAATAAAATCATTAACGCAAGCATTTACACACGAAACATATTTTAAATGCATATTACAAAATAAATCGCCCAAAAAAGACACAAAATAGCAAAAAATATCACCTTATTCACGGATAAGAGTGATATAGAAAGGCGATGATTCGATCAATCAGAAAACAAAAGAAAAGAAATAATTTAATGTAAAAACAAAAAATGAAATTAACCATTCAAATTGATTGGAATTTAAAATTTAAATTACAATAAAAACGATCAAAGAACGATTCTGATTGGTCGAATCTGTCAACAAAATAATTTATAAGGAATAGTCTCAGCAGACACTACCACCTTTTAAAGATCTAAGTTCTTTATCACTTTACTATTTTCGAAACTTTTCCAAAACATTTTATAATTTCAACTTTTCTAAAGTTATACTTTATTAATTTCGGAGTAGCTAATTTTTGTTTATTCACTACCATTTATTACCGTTGGAATCATTCTATTTTGTGGACCACCGCACTACCTGTAAGCTTGTTTTATTGAACATTTTATTTCTAATTATGTTAATTATATGTAGTATTATGTCATTCCATAAAATGTTGTACTGAAAACTATTCGTTCTCTCTCTTTAATAATATTGAATATTTTAATTTTTAATATTTATGTCTTATTCCGGAGTTTATGAGTAGGTTTTCAATATTTAATCATATATTTATGCTATACATAAGTGACCATGGAGACATCTCTCATCGTCGGGTGGAAGAGATCATTGGTGGTTCTTGGCTTAGACGATGGGGAATGTCCTCAAGTCACCAGCAGATGGCTGTATCGGAGTCTCGTCGTGAGGCAGCGGTACAGTCATTTCTGACAATTATAATATTAAAATGATTGCGCAAATTTTTACAATCAAAAAAGTATTCAAAAAATACTGCTGTGAAATGTGAAAGATATGAATACCCGCAATAGCTGAGATGGATGCTAAGAAATTCTACCACTTCATCACGAGCCGAATAGTGAGTAGAAAAGGATGTGCGACCATTTAAATATTTAGTAAGAACCATATAAAGATTTCGTAACATTCATAACAAGACAAATTAACTATTAAAAATAATGCTAGCTAACTATTTAAAGATTCAATAAAAATTGTGAATTAACAATTTAAAGATTTAGCAAATATTATTAATTGACAATTTGAGGATTTAACATCCAATGATAGATAATTAGCTAGGATTATACAAATTATTATCCCCTCAGTATCCGATCTCTTCACACAACTAGGGTTAACAATTACAATAGTAATTTCCGCTTATCGACAATTTTCTTAAATAAATTAAGACAATAGTAATTTCAATAAACCCTCGATTTCGCACTAACACAAATTTATCTAAAAATCAGGATGATTGCCACCAACGTAAAGTGATTGAATGCGACCCAACCCGTCGGGTTAGGAGAAAGATTTTTATATCAGATATAGTTTTCTTTCTACTTTATGTCGTGTAAATTTATATTGGATAAAGTACGGGGCGCCAAAGGGAAGAGGTATAGAAAGAGTAAAGTGGAAAAAACAAAAAATCGACTTATCTCAGTGACAATGTTGGTTTTTAAACCATTAGG